>CM077259.1:2023256-2118256 GCA_039654775.1 Spinibarbus caldwelli | reverse complement strand
TGAAAGTATTAATTTCTTTTCTTTTCTTTTCTTTCGTTCTTTCTTTCTTTCTTTCTTTCTTTCTTTTTCTTTCTTTTTTTCTTTCCTTTTTTTAAGGATCCCAAATGATTTAAATGGTAATATAATTAAAATTATTTAAATTAAATAATTATTTAAATTATTTTGTATCAATAATATCAGTCAACAGCATCATAAAATCTACTTATAACTGACTATTTTTTGACTATAGAATTATCATATATTTATATTTATACACATCTATCATTTATTTGAGATAGAAATCTTTTGTAACATTATAAACACCTTTTTATCAATTTATAACATTTTATAATATATTCTTAATCTTGATCTAAATATAATAATTAATAACAATTAATAATTCATTATTATAGTAACAATTATTTGCTTGCTTTTATTGATAAATTTAATCTAATTATCACCAAGCAAAACAAGCAAGTATCAAAAATGATTAAGCCTTTTGGCAGTCTAAGGGGGATGGTCATATTTCTCTGTGTTTTTTAGGGTGAAGTGTATAAAATCTGTATTAGTATCTCAAGCATCACCAAAGAGATAATAATTATAATCTCAACAGAGAATAAATTAAACAAATATATAAATGTAAATAAATGATCAAATAAATTCAGCACAGTTAAAAATGAATTTAAAAACCTATTTCTATGTGGTGCATCTAGCTATTTTTGAACACAGTCTGTTGCAGTCGGCGTGACCTTTGACCCCGGCTGAGAGAGTCTTGAGACGGGCCGCAGTGATTGTGCTGCGGCGCTGATTCAGTCTGGAGTCACTGCACTGCTGCAAGGGCAGGAGACGACGCTGAAATTCAATTAGCAATAAAACCCTCCGCTGTTCCTGACCCGCTCTTGCTCTCTCTCTCTCTGCTCTTAAGTTATGGGTCTGTGCCAGGAGGTTAAAACAACTGTGACATTGCAGAAGTGCTTGAAGAGAGACAGAGAGAGAGAGGGACGGCCGTCTGTCTGACTGAGTGCGAGTGTGTGTCACTCAGAGCCGCTATCTGTGTGTGTGTGTGTGTGTGTGTGTGTGTGTGTGTGTGTGTGTGTTGAATTCTGTGTTTTATTATAGTTTTTAGTCAGATGTGGAATATTCCTACTGTCCTGAAGTGATCCAATACTCGCTTGAAGGAACAAAATTTCAATGCTAGCATTTGTTTAGCACATGTATGGTTATCTGAAAATATCATTTCCAGCATTTTATGCATATCTGTTTATATAAAAATTTGCAACAGATTTATTTATCATGACATGCAATGTTTGTCAAAATAATGCATTCATTTGCTTAACAGTGAATGTTTATTATTGCATTAGATCATACATCAATATCATGACAAAATCAAAGGCTAATTTCAAGTCTGGTCCAAATAATCGAGTTGAGCACACATGAATGCCATCATAAAATAATAAATACTATTAGGATTTTCTTTCAACTGAATGTTAAAAGTCACTATAAGTCAGTAATTTGTGGTTGGACTCCCTGAAGAGTGAAACACTGATGCTTTCATAACATTTGCTGTTTTTCAGTTCCTATTCATGAGTTTAAAACGTGGGAATGCTGGGAAATGGGTAGTAATGTTATTGCTATTCTTTTACAGTACAGAAAATGCATTCATTTAAATTTATAATGCATATTTAATGCATAATTCTTTAAAAATTCCATGCATAAATAAATGCATGCATAAATTTAAACGTCATATGACTAATGCAAGTTGACTGTACCGGGATTCTTTAATTGACTCTGATAGTGAATGTTCCTGACTGAAATCCTGAGCTTCTCATGGATAATTATTAAAGTCGGCATGAAACGGAAGTTGCGACTGTCTTTTTTTCTCTACTGTGACGCATATCCGAGTGAAACGGCATCTGAAATGAGAGGGCGGGACTTGATTTCGTCTTTCGGGAATTGATTGGATCGTTGGAAGTTGGGGCGTTACTAACAAAATGGAGGCAGATCTGAAATGCCAGTTTGCGGTTAGTGGTGGGGGATTTTCCCCTGTCATTTATCCCAGCGTTTACCTCTTACGTCACTAGCTTCGCCCCTGCGCCATCACTCGTGACCAGAAGACTAGAGGAGTCGTTTTGAGGGGGAGGGGAGCTTAACATTTTTGATTAAAGATTACGAGGGCACATGAATTTTAAAAAAATAATGAAGTGCACGGATAAATTATTTATAATAAACACTACAGTATTCCATCAAAAAATAAGAATATTCAATTTTGATTTCATGCCGACTTTAAAGCCTTTGGTAGGTTCATGTACATTCATCCCAACAGGATTTTAATGCTCAATTTGAGTGGTCTGACATGTCAACTTTTGGCTCAGTATTTTACTTTGGCTCTTAATTGTACTTTGCATTTCACTTTTTTGCCCTTAATGGTGCAGAAATGACATGCTTCACCTTTAAGCCGAGATACTACAGGAAAAGCCTTTTTTTCATACACTGGTCAATTTTGAGATTTTGGCCTGTTAACATGTCTTCTTTCAGACTAGCGGACAGAAAACATCAAAAATACACATTTCAGTGTTTCTTTTATTGCACTTTATCTATATGCATCTGTAGATTTCAATGCATGGATTTTGAGCCTAGCTTTACTCCAGTGTCTAGTTTAGTATCTTTGACATTCTATCACAATTTTTGTTAATATTTTGAAATTAGATTTTATTTTTAGATTTTCAGTTTTCACTTTAATTTTTGTTAAAGTTTTAGTGTGTTTTTGTCTCTTTTTTAATTTATTTTTTAATATTTAGTTATGTCTGTTTAGGTTTTTTTTTTTTTTTTTTTGCCTTGGCAAGTAGTTTTTCTATATTTTATTTTATTTCACTTAATGTTTATTTTATTTCAAGTAGCAAAAATGCTTTTTTATGGTTTTAGTTTTAGTTCACTATAATAATCCTGCTTTTAATGTATGCAAATTAGTGAGTATTTAATTAGATAATGCCTCATTTGCATATTTAAACTTAACATTTCAGAAAACTTTTATCTTACTGGGTAAGTATGGTGATATCTATAAGTTAAGTTTTTACTCTATTCTCTCGTCTTAACGAAGGTCTGAATGACCTTTCCTGCACATCATCGGTGATCATTCCTCACGGAGCAGTTAATTAACCCGCAGTCATTAGCTAAGTAAAGGAAAGCTCATGGAAGCAGAAGACGGATGGACTATGAACTCACCCAAAGCCCGAGAGCATCCTGCAGAAGAGGAAGGTGCTGTAGCCCTGAACGAAGGACGACAGGAAGGCGAAGAAGCCGTTGACTGACATACACACCAGCAGACACTGCCGTCGGCCCACTTTATCTGACAGGCCGCCCCAGAAGAACGCGCCCACCATCATTCCCAGATACACCACACTGCCTGCAGACACACACAGAGAAATACTGTGAGCTCAACATCACAGGAAAACATGAAACCACATTATACTCATCACTATAGGTAACTAAAACTAAAATTAAAACCATGCAAAAAAAAATTTGTTACTTGAAATAAAATACTCATTAAGGGAAATATATGAAAAACTTGTAATTTCAGCTCATTTTAATTTAGTTTGACTTGATGTACTACAATAACTAAAGCTAAAACTGAATTAAAAATGAATAAAAACTCTCTCTCTTGCTCTCTCTCCCTCTCTATATAAACAAAACCTGCTAAAATACACAACAAAATGAATAAAACATTAACAAAAATTACATTGAAAACAAAATCTAAAATTAAAAACTGCTTCAGAATCTTAATAAAATATAACAGTATCTCAATAATACTAAAATAACACTGTTTATCTCGCATCATTATATGAATGAAGAGATCATTCGCTTGATTTAGATGTTTTACAACAAATTAACTTAAATAGTGACGTTAAAAAGATATTAAAACATTAAAAGAAATATATAAAGCAATAAAAAAATTAACAGAGCATATTTTTTTCCAGTTATATTTTAGTATTATTTATACACTGTTTTAGTATTTATTAATACTTTTAATTAGCTTTATTTTTATACTTTTTAAGTTTTAGTAATTTTGTTACAAACATCTGGCTTTTTTATTCTGTTTATTTCTATTTAACTATTAAATTAAACATACTTTTATTTCAATCATTAATTTTAGTTTCAGAAATTTTAGTACTTAAAATGAAACTTAATTATTACTTATTTCAGTTAGTTGCCAATAATGTAACATTTCTGAATTTCTAAAAGTTTTTTGAAGTTTAAGTTTTAACATTTAATATTTATATTTTGTTTTATTTCAGCTTCCTTTCAATTAAAATATAATTTTTAATAGTTTTAGTTAACAATAACACTGTCTTTGTTTCAGATTTTTCTCATGCAATTCCTTTGGAGAAATAAAAACAGATCAAATTGAGCTGTCACCAAGTAAGAGTATAGAGCTCTTTAAGAAATGTGAAGACAGTTTGAGACGTTGTTGAGATCTCTTGTGTGATAACTGGGTATTTTTCTCATCTCTCACAGCAAGTCTCCATTTGATCTGCATTTAACCTCATTGCTGATTAGGAGAAACAACTGACATTAAAGAGATCCAATTTAATATGTGGTCATATGGTGACTATAATCTTGGCAGCTATTGTTTATTGATCAGTATTGATTGTAACGGAAAGCGGAGCTGTTCAATAACAGCCTGTGACATAAATAACACACACTGCTGTTATTAGTTTCATTGATCTGTTTCCATCATCACAAACCACAGTCCACAGGCACATTTAAAGAGACAGTCCACCTAAAAATGCCAACACATTTTTTGAAGAACATTATCATTAACTAAATACTGTATAATATTGAGGTCAAAATACACTGAAAAATTTATGTAGAAATTAATTTTGAACCAAATTTCACTTAGAAACTAAGTGAAGTAATTTTTATAAACAACTACAAAGAAACAGCAACATATTGAAATAAATATGAAATTTTAAGCAGAAAGAATAAAATAGTATAACAATATAATAGTATTTGTTTCATTTACACTATAAAAAATAATTTTTGTGAAGTTAAAATAAAAGAAAGATTACTGGAGTACATTTTACAAGAAAATAGTATTTCAGTCTTCAAAATTTCACATTTAATTCAGTGTTACTTGTCATTCCTTTGTATTTTTTTTTAATAAAATTTACTAGCAATTTTTGAGTGAAAACTGTTTCTATGTCAATTTTTTTCAGTGTACAACTTCATTAGCATACAAAATAATTTATCTTCTTTTGTATTTCACAGAAAAAAAAAAGTCATACTGGTTTTGAATGACATGAGGCTGAGAAAATGATGACTGAACTTTCATTTCAGGTGAACTGTGCCTTTAAATGGAAAGACTAGCCAAAAAATGAAAACTCATTTGCTCATCATCATTTGTCATCTAGTTAAGCTTATTTAGTTTGAAACCTGGAACTTTTGGATGTAAAATGCTCCTGATGACACAAACAAGAAGTAAAGATGACCTACACAGGGCTTTTAGTTACTCCAGAAGTGCAAACCAGAAATAATAATAGGTATATTTCACACATTGTTCCATTGTGAGTTAAGAAAAAACACACACTCTCACACACAAATATATATGCATGCCATAAATCCAGTCCTGTCCGCTCACTCAAGATACGGTAATTGAAAGGCTGATTTATGTGGTAGTGTGTAAGTGAAGCCCATCTGATGAGCAGAAGCTGGACCAATGGAAAGCCTGAGCGTCGTCTCTTTCTATCTCTCAGTGTTCGGTGTTCTCTCTGTGAGTGTGTGTTATCGCCCTGTGCAGACGTGACGGGATGCCTCGCTCATCCATTACTGTCTGACAGCACTGAATACTACAGCTCCCTAACACCAAACAGAACGATATGCTATGATCAGCAAAAGAGCTGCTTTCAGAGACACACGTTTACAGTATTACAGTCACTGATCTTTACATAAAGTACACACACTCGCGTACACACACACACACACACACAATAAATTAATATTATAAATAAATATATATGTTAAAGTTTATACTGAGAAATATCTTCTAATTTCTTATTGATTATATCAATTTAGAAAATATTTATATATATAAATTTTAGATTTAATATATTCATTCATATATATAATATTTTTTTTTTTTATATTTTAAGGTGTGTGCTTTTTTATTTTTTTTGTGCTTGTCATTTTTTGGCTGTTTATTTCTATTTAGTGTTAATGTATTTTTATCTCAGTTTTAGTTTTTGTAATTTTAGTACTTTAAACTTACTTATTTCAGTTAGTTGCCAATAATGCAATATCTCTGATTTTCTAAATTTTTAAAGTTTAAATTTTAAGTCCATCTGTTTAAATTTAATTTCATCTTCATTTCAATTAGAAAATTATTTTTAATAGTTTAGTTAACAATAACAACACTGGCTTGGGCTCAGATGTTTCTCATGTAATTCCTTTGGAGAAATAACAACAAAAAAAGTGTGACAACACAGTAAAGTATAGAGCTCTAAAATAATGTGTATTATTTTATATATATATTATAAGGTGTGTACTCAAATATTTATTGCACTCAAATCAGAGCAATATTACTGATTATATTAATTTAGATGACAATATAAAAAAACAATACTATTTTTTTAGAATGTAAAAAATATTCATTATTCTTTTATACTTATAATTTATTCATTTATACTAAAAATATTATTATTATTCAGAATTTACTTTTCTGACTTGATTATGAACTGTAATTTTGTATGAATCTGTAATTTTAGATATAGATAGATAGATATAGATATAGATAGATAGATATAGATAGATAGATAGATAGATAGATAGATAGATAGATAGATAGATAGATAGATAGATAGTTATTTTTTTAAATTACAAATACTGTTAACAATCAAGTCAGAGAAATTAATAAAATAAAAATATATAATATTATATATATATATATATATATATAGAATTTAGCTAAAAAATTATTTTACTTTTATGCTGTTTATCTCACATGCTATTCAGGATGAATAAAACACACTGGATGTGGCTCTAGATTACAAGTTCAGCTAATTCTGCTCTACTAACCAAACCACAAATGGAGCTTCATTGTGAACATTATGTCTTTTTCAAACCTAAACCAGAAGCTGCTTCATCAGTGGACTGTGCTGCTTTATCTGGAGAAATACAGCAGCTCGAGTCACTGAGGCACAAATGAAGAACGAGGTTATTCTCCTTTCTCCAGGTCAGAAGCTTCTGAGGGACTGAAAACATGAACCCGCTTCAGCTGATCAAACGGCGAGAGACTCTTTGAAGAACCAAACATTTATGCTCAAATATGGGGCTTGAGCTTATTACATGTGCATATTTTATAATATCATATGCAGAATGTTCCTAAATGGTGCAGAAATGGCTGAAAATCTATTTTCATATTTTCGTCTTTCCCTCCTTCGCTGTGTAATCTTACATCTCATGTGTGATTATGGTAGTGAATTGAATCTACATGTCAAAGCTCTTGTTATTAATTTCCCAGCATTCAGTAAGAGTAATGAGCTCCTGCAGCGTGAGCTTTCCTTTTCTCTCCTCCTCGCTCTCCGACTGATTTCAGCTCAGAGAAACGCCCGTAATTCCCCCGATCTGTCAGAAAATCCCTGCGGAAACCCATGCGAGCGACAACCGGAGCAAGACGGATGACTCCAAAAACAGGAAAATATGGAAAACAGGGACTGGAAAATGTCTTCTGAAAGAAGTCTTGTACAGTAAAAATACGCACAATAAGGTCAGTGTGTGTGTTTAATAGCTAAGATTCACAAAGATTGATCAACATAACTGTATATTAAACAGTAAATATGGTCTGATTAGCTCGACCAATCAGAGCGCAGGGCAGGATGAATGTAGGCGGGCCGGATGTCCTGTATGTTTTAATTACAGAAGTTCCGGACAGATTAAGACTAATCAAGTATGATTACACAACACTGTCAATACTGACACACACACACAGAGATCTGATCTGTCAGCCCATGCTGTCATTTCTCAGGCGATGACATCTGATCTGTTTGTTCAGACTGTCGTCAGTATCTGTGGTGGTTTTGACGTGAGCGTCAGCGTGATACATGAGGCTCCTGTACAAATACAGGCTGGAAAACTGAGCATTTTCCTCTGCTGATGTATATCATGACGTCTCACTGCAGTGCTGAACACATCATGTCACAGAGTTCACTATATGAGGAGAGATGATGGGGGAAAATTAAATGAATTAACACATCTATAACAATAATAGTATTATACATTATTATAAAATAAATGGGGTTCATAAGTTTTTTTTTATTGTTTTTGAAAAAGTATCTTTTGCTCAAAATGGCTGCATTTAATTGGTCAAAAAATACAGTAATATTGTAAAATATTATTACAGTTTAAAATGGCTGTTTTAATTTGCTGCTCAAGAAACACTTCTGATTATTAGCAATGTTGAAAAGAGTTGTGCTGATGAATATTTTTGTGGAGACCTTTTTTCAGGATTCTTTGACGTATATAAAGTACAAAAGAACAGCATTTATTTGACAGAAATCTTTTGTATCATTATGAATCTCTTTACTGTCACTTTTGATCAATTTAATACATCCTTGCTGAATAAAAGTATTAATTTCTTGAATTTAATACACACACACACACACATATATATATATATATATATATGCTGCAACGTGATCTCATGATAATTCGTATGTATTTTATGTAAAATGCAGTTCTACAAAACGTACATTTACTTATGTTTTTACAGACACTAAAACGTACAAATACTTACGTATTTTCAGCATTTAAATGTACAAAACTGACGTATTGATGACACCTAAAAATTAATCTTTATGAATATTGAAATCGCTACATTAATTTTATTATTATAGTTGTTTTTAGTTGTCATGTCAATGGCATTATGTTCTTCAATTGCATTATTAAATTGTTTACTCGTTTACTTAATATTAAATATCATTTCATTCTGTTCTGTTTGATTTCTGCTGCTACATCGTTTCCAAGAATAGGCCTACATAATGTTAAACAAGACTGCTTTAAACCCTTAAAATAAATAACATTTCTGCAATCGTTTAACCATTCATGTAATGTTTACTTTGTTTGCCATGGGTCTCCACAAACAGATTGCGACATGCCGTGTTTCTGGTGAGGTGTGTTTGAATGATGCGCGCACGCCTTCACGGAGTGGAACGGGAAAATAATCTGGATAATATTTTCAGTGATTAACAACTTAAATTCTGCTCTGTACCTCCCAAACCTACTGTATTTCCTGTAGCTCAAATAATAGAGCATGGCGCTAGCAACGCCAAGGTCATGGGTTCGATTCCCAGGGAAAGCAAGAGCTGATAAAATGTAGAAACTGTAACTTGAATGCAATGTAAGTCGCTTTGGATAAAAGCGTCTGATAAATGCATAAATGTAAATGTATTCCACCAGAGAGGACTGCGGCTGCAACACATCGTCATTTGGATTACTTTTGGTACTGCTTTTGACATTTTTGCAATAAATAAAAGATTGTAATTGCATTTACCTGTCTGTCATGTTTTTCTTATACTGTACAGAAATAGATATGGTTAGGTTTAGAGGTAGGAGTGGGATTAGCGACTATAAAAATATTTTTAGTGCTATATTGTTACTAAAATGGTTATTTTCCTGCATATTTTGGTCAATTGCGTTTTATATCCTTTTATATTTGCTATAAAATGGGTAGGTTAAGGTTTGGAGGTAGGTTAAAGGGTCTAAAAATCTAAATCGCTTATTGATAAAATGATAAAAATGCATATTCGCTATTAAATGGGTAGGTTTAGGTTTGGGGGTAGGTTAAGGGGTCTAAAAATCTAAATCGCCTATTGATAAAATTATAAAAATGCACTGATACGAATATATTAATGATATAAAAGATACGTAAATATTTTACGTTTTTTAGCTAAAAATACGTAGCGATTTGTACATTTTAAACGTTGAAATAGGTCTAAATTGTACATTTTAGCATAAATCAAAAACATACAAAAATGTACGTTTTGTGATTGAAAATGTTACGTATTAATACCTACGTATAAACAATGAGACCAGATTGTATATATATATATATATATATATATATATATATATATATATATATATACACACAACACAAACATCAGCTTGATCTGTACAACATCTGATGTTGCTGATACTGCAGTATGAGCGAGAGAGAGAGAGAGAGCAGTAAAGCGTGAAATCAGAAAGTGTCAGGCATATTACAGACGCCTCTCAGGGGTCTTTTCAACAGAAGAGCGTCTCACCTCTCAGAGTTCATTCTGCTCATCTCTCCATCACTCCATCCTCTCTATCTGTCCAACACACAAACTAATGGCCCACTAAATCACCCACATCACATATGCTGCATCCTTCATTCTTCCATTCGTTCTTTCAGCAATCTAAAACTATATCTTAATAAAAGTCAGCATAATCTCTTCACCAGTTCAGGACAATGCATGTGTGTGTTTCACAGTCAAATTATGTAACATACTCTCGATAGCATCTGTGATTGACAGCTCTCTTTATCCGGGACTACAGAATATCTCCATCCGCTCTGGCTGCCGTCTAATTAATCGATCAGAGTCATTGATCCCACCGCAGACTAACAGTGTGTGCTTTACATGGTTGTGTTAAGTTCCTGTTGCTAATGCACGTGTGTGTGTGTGTGTGTGTGTGTTGGCTGTTATCGTTCCAGCGTCATTAGGAGGAAAGAGTCGTCCTGTACGACGGGCACAAAGAGGACAGGAGGAGGAAAAGAGCAGCTGATTACAGAGAGAGAGGGTAAATAAAGCTGCTTTACTGCAGGGTAAGAAGAAGAGGAGAATGAATGGAGGAAGAAAGATAAGAGATAATGGAAGGTCTGTGGCAGGCGGACAAATGAAAAGAGTCTCGCTGTGGCTGTGAGGAGTCCTTTCTGAGCTGCGCTGTTCATTACCTGCTGCTCAAGCTACTGAGCTGCCGACACTTGCTGCATACTTACTCTAACTAACCTCCAGACACACCACACTACTTACACTTATTTTAATCTGTCCTTTTTAGTTTTTAATGAAACATATGTGTAGTTACTTCTCTCACCACTGTGTTCCACTGGGATTCATTCTTCACAAAGTATAAAAATAATGCTGCTTTAGAATTTGGTAAGGAATATATGATTAATTAATTCACCTAAAATGAGATTTTAATTATTAAAATTTTTCAATATTTGCAAAAAACAAAACAAAAACAAAAACAAACAAAAAAAACAATAACATTTATTTATTGCTAAAGAATAAATATTATATAATAAATATTAAATAACTATACAAATATAAAATGTTTGAATGCAATGTAATATGAAAAGACTGTTCATATTAAAGAAAAACTAAATATTAAATATTATTTATAAAAATATTTGTAATAGTACCAATAAAAATAAAAAATATTGTTCACATTAAATATTAGTAACTAAATATTAAATATAAACATAATAATATAAACATTATAAACATTACATAATAAATATTAGATAAATATGCAATATTGAATGAAATGGACATACAAGTATATTTATAGTCAACATTACTTTGGATTTTTCTCTCAATTATTTTTATTATGATGAATGTAATGCTGCTTTAGAATTCAGTATGGTTGAATAATCCACTTAAAATTTTATTTAAATTATATGAATTATTCAATGTTTGTAACAGCATAGCAATAAAAAGTATTAAAATATGAAATAACTAAATATGAAATATTATTTATAAAAATTAAATATTATACAGTACATACTAAAGTAACAATAAAAATATTTATTGAAATAAACCTACAAGTATATTTATAGTCAACATTACTTTTAATATTGTTTTTTAAACATGATGAATGCTTTCGAATTTGCTTAATAATCCACTCAGAAACATTTGTAATTATTTTAATTGTTTAATATTGTTAATAGCAGCATGTACTGTTAATGTTAAATCAATATTAGATATCATATTTATAAACATTAAATATTATATAACAGCTATTGAATAACTATAAAAATAGACCTACAAATATGTTTATAGTTTTTTTAACATGATTTTGCTAATGTACAATACATATCAATCGCCATATCAATGCAGGATATGTGCAACTTTAGACTTAAAAAAAAAAAAAAGAAGAAACTTTTTCTTGCTAACAGTTTTTACATCAAGAGTCTGCGATGCTGTCTAGTTAGGGAGCTGTGTGGGATTTGTGTGAGGAGGAAAAGTTAATCAAAACTAAGTGTAGAGTATTGATCTGCAAGAAACAATCAGAGAGAGAGTGAGAGAGTGAATAAAGCAGGAGGAGAGGTAATTGTGCCTAACAACACCAAGAATCGTAGATTAACTGTTTCACCATATATCCTTCACAGACATGATGCAACAAGTTTCCAGAGACCAGTCATTTTTCTGTCCTCACTGAAAGACAAATCCTGCAAGATGCAACACAATCACAGCCAATCAGCACATAAATAATGACAGCGACTGCTGCTGATGCAACAAGTTGTTTTCATTTGATAAAAACTATTGTCATATCAAACACATACACAGAAATTCAAACGTCTTCACAGCAACCCTTCGAAATAAAAGTCTGGTTTAACTTGAAGAAATTGTGGCAGAAATATATTAGTATTGAACAGCATAATGTACCTCAAAATAGGGGTTGCACCGACTAACCGAATAGTCGACTTTAATGCTCTGCCATGACGCTTTAAGCTTGACGTCGACTAGTCGCTGGTCCTATAGAGGGCGCAACAGGATAAGAAATCTCTGAAGGACTTCCACATTTACGCTCCGTTTCCAAACAGTTAAAATGACAAATAAATGCATACTCTGAAAGGCTCCACAAGACATGTGTGATTATATTACTGGATGCTCGAAATTGAACTGGAGAATGCACGTTTTAAACCGCTTATAGTACAGGTCAGTTAATCGCCGTTCTAATATAATGCGCTGCTGCTCAGTAACGCACACACATAGGCTACAGACAGTAGTGCTTACATCACGCGCAAATCGCGCGTGCACAGAATCGTTCAGCGCGGAAATGTATTGTCAACGCTGTTCTTTGATTTTTTTCTGCGAAGTAATAATGTGCATTAGTAACTATCCCTTTTATGAAGTTTATTAAAACTAAAACAACAAACTTTAATTATTATTAACACTAAACATGACAGTGTTCTGCCACAACATCCAGAGAATATCTGGAGAACATCAGCTCTTTAATTTGATTTGTGTCTGTTATATTGTATATATGTGATCTGCATATAGTAGATAAATATAAATGTATAAAAGAGATAGAGTGAAGGAAACACACACACACACACACACACACACACACACAAATATACACACACATACTTGAATTTGTGGTTTACGGGGACTCTCCATAGGCAATGGTTTGTGGATGAATTTCATAAAACACAGTTTTGTATGATTTTTAAGCCTTTTGTTTTACGGGGACACAGGAAGTGTCCTCATAAACCATGTTTACGTTGTAGTACCCATGTCATTATACACATTTGACATTATACATTGTATAATGACATTATGCACGTCATTATACACAAACACACACACACACACACACACACAAACCATCAAACAAGCACGACACAGAACGGTATTGCTGGCAAACGCCACCCAACCACCCACATTACACACCATATACAAGCCCTCACACACACACACACACACACACACACACACACACATTACAAGGAAAAAACCCTCCATTACATCAAAGGGTGGAAAAAAGCAGCTTGTCGTCTTTAGAGCATGTGAGTACACACAGAAACGTGTGGGTACAAAGACAGAGATGAATAATAGAGGCTCTGCTCCAGAATCCAGTCAACTCCTACAGACTCCAGTTTAAGACAGCAGAGGTGCTTTCAGCTGCTAAGACACCTTCAGCTGATTATATTCTAACACTGTATACATCACGTGTCCTGTCGTATTTAAAAAGTGGGAGAAATTACATTTGTCAAATTTAGAATTTACTCTAGAGTTCAAATGTTTAGTGTTGGTACGTTTTTAAATGTTTCTGAAAGAAGTCTCTTCGGCTCAGCAAGGCTTCATTCATTTGATCAAAAATACAGCAAAAATTGTGAGATGTTATTACAAATTAAAATAACTGTTTTCCATTTGAATAAATTGTAAAACATAATTTATTTATGTGATCAAAGCTGAATTTTCAGCATCATTACTCCAGTCTTCAGTGTCACATGATCCCTCAGAAATCATTCTAGTATGCTGATTTGCTGCTCAAGAAATGTTTCTGATTATTATCAATGTTGAAAACAGTTGTGTTGCTGAATATTTCTGTGGAAACATTTTATTATACTGGACTGTGTGCATTGAATTTATTTAATACACGAGTTTCACAATTTGAGTTGAATTACTGTAAATTAACTTTTCCACAACATTCTAATTTATTGAGATGCACCTGTATATAATATATATATATATATATATATATATATATATATATATATATATATATATATTATATACAGGCGCATATATAAGTAAGGTCTGTTTTGGGTTCTGTGTCTTGTTCTTGTTTTCATGTCTTTTATTTTGAAGTTTAGTATTGTTTCCTGTTTGTGTCATGCTTCCCTTGCCCTCTTGTCTCCTTGCTATTGGTTCCCTTGTTCAATGTGTCATGTTCTGATTGGTTGTCCTAAGTCATGTGTCTTGTCCCCATTGGTTGGTTCTTGTCATGTGGTTCTCATTGTTTGTTATAAGTAGCCATGTCATTGCCTTTGTTCGCTGTCGTGTATTGAAGTTGTAATCCTCTCTATGGTGAGTTTAGTCCATTCTTGCCACATCTGTTTATGCCATGCCAAGTCTGTTTCATGTCAAGTCAAGTCTTCATCTGTTTGGATTATGTTTGGATGTTTGGATTATACTTTGTAAATAAACTGCACTTGAGTTCTCACTACGCTCGCCTCCAGTGGACTCATTACAATATATTTATAATAATTTTTTTTTCTTTTTTTCAGATTCATTTTTGGCTATATTTTCTGGTTAGAAATTTCAGTAAAATATTGTAGTTTGACTCATAATATATTACATATAGTTTATATTCAATAAAATTTATTTAAAAAAATAAATATCTATTTCTTTTTTTTTTCTTTTCCTCAGATGGGTGGGGCCAGGTGGCCCCGCCCATCTATTTCTAAATAAATATCATATTACAATAATGTTGGTAAGGTTGTCAGTCCAATCAAAAAGTATTTTTATTTACAATATTTAAATCATTTTGTAAAATAAAGTTTATTAAATATAATAATAATAATAATATATAAACTATGATGAGTCCAGTCAAACTACAATATTTTGCTGAAATTTCTAGCCAAAAATGAAACTGAAAAAATAAGGGAATAATATTATTTTTATATTTTATATTTATAATAAAAAGAACTATTATTATATAAAATTTTATTATATAATTTATTATATTATTATTTTATTAGATATTATATTATATTTCTAAATAAATAGATATTATATTATATTTCTAAATAAATTTCTATTTCTAAATAAATATCTATTTCTTTTTTTTTAATTTATTTTAAATAGAGTAAATAAACACAATGTTTGACTGGACTGACAACCTTTGACAATATTGTAATAGTGTTTTCTCCTGCTTGATGCTTTGGCTTCTTTTGAACCTACTTTCATTGGCGAAGAAATAAAAAATCCAAACTGACCAGTTTCAAGAAATTACAGTAGTTAGCATTTGAAGTGGATCAAAAGCTTTCATCAAAGTTGTCCTAAAACCAAAACAATACTCATTCTTGTCTTAGGACAACTTTTTATGATCTTTTTTGATCCACTTCAAACAGTATTTTTCAGAGCAGACTTTACCGTGGTGTGCGATTCTTTCATCACTCACCCAGCCATCCAGCTCCAGAGTTGGGCACACACATGTCGGTCTCAGCGCTGGGCAGCACAAACCCCACCACAAACACCTCCACCCCATCAGACATGAGCGCCAGGCCCAGCACGAAGAACAGCTGCCACTGGAAGCGACCGTGTCCGCACTCCTGGATGATGAGCTCATACTGCTGCGCCAGCTCTTCTTCATCCGCCTCTCTCTCCTTCTCCAGCTCACGCTTGTCCTTCATCCCATCCGCCAGCGGCTGGCCAATCGCCACCTGGCCCCGCCCATCTGAGGCCCTGCCCCCTGCGGGCACGCCCTGATACTCGCCCTCATAGATTTCATCTTCATCGTCATGGCCTTCAGTAGCATCGCTGGACCCCTCATCATCCTCTCGCTGGGCCTGGCCATCCTGATAATAGTAACAGTCTTCATCTGCACCCTCGTCTTCATCGTTTTCGAAGCGGCTGTAGCTGCGGCCGGAATATTCGTCTGAAGCATGGTCCATCGCTTTGTTGACCTTCTTGACGGCGTGGCGTTTCGCCTCTTTGGCGATGTCGCGAGCGCCTTTGACTAGAGACGTTCTGTCTCTGTATGGGTCCTCCATCTTTGAGGAGTTTAGCTGTTTAGCCACTAGTCAGGAATCAAATGTGAGTTTCAGAGGAAGAGATCAGTGTTGATGTGGGTTTGGAGACAGACAGAGGTGGAGAGGAGAGTGTGATGTATGCGGCTCCTTCTGATGGAGAGCTTCATTCACTTAGAGGAGAAGGGAACTATGGGAAGAAGAAACAGAGTTATATTTTTATTCTGCACAACAAGCACAAACTTAAATATAAGTAGACATGAATAAAAAAAAAATATATATATATATATATAAAATATTGAAGATTAAAAATTAGTATTTTAAAGTAATATCTAAAAATATAAATATATTATAGTATAAATACATATAAATAACAATTTCTTTAAACAAAATAAAAATAAAAATTAGAATGATACAATAAATTACTACATTACTACATTACTACTAATAAAATAATTATTAAATGATAATAATAATAATAATAATAATAATTAATTAATTAATTAATTAATTAATTTAAGAATTTAACTACACACACATATAATTACAATTATTTTTAATTAAGATATAACCAAATACAAAATTGAAAAAATAAAATAAATTAAAAATATTAAATAACATTATTATTATTGTTATTATTATTATTATTATTATTAAACTACACACTCACTCACACATAGAATTAAAATATTTTTTTATTATAAGACATAACAAAAAAGCAAAAATCTAATAAATGCAAATAAAATAAATAAAAAAATTATTATACATTTAATTTTAATATTTTATATATATATATATATATATATATATATATATATATTAAAATTAAAATTAAATATATAATAAAAGTTTATATAATAAAATATAATATAATATCTAATAAAATAATAATATAATAAATTATATAATAAAATTTTATATAATAATAGTTCTTTTTATTATAAATATAAAATATAAAAATAATATTATTCCCTTATTTTTTCAGTTTCATTTTTGGCTAGAAATTTCAGCAAAATATTGTAGTTTGACTGGACTCATCATAGTTTATATATTATTATTATATTTAATAAACTTCATTTTACAAAATGATTTAAATATTGTAAATAAAAATACTTTTTGATTGGACTGACAACCTTACCAACATTATTGTAATATGGTGTGTTTGGATAAATAAATAAAGAAAGAATATATATTGATATAAATTATAAGTTTTAATGATATATATATATATATATATATATATATATATATATATAAATATGTAATTAAAAATGTGTAAATATAAAATAAAATTGTATTTTTTCAATGTCAGATGAGTTCAGATCTGAATTAGTTTGTATTTTGGGTTTTAACTGATAGGTGTAATTGGAAAAGTGAAAGCGTTGCAGATCTCAGGTGTTCGTGCCCTGCAGAAACACAGGAGAGCCATAAATTAGACTAGCACAGCGGGCAGAGGACAGAGGGCCCAGTTTAACTGCATTCACACTGTTCACCTCACAGGAAGAGATGTGGACATTAACAGGACAGAGTCAAAGAAAAATGAAGAAGAAGAGACCTCCAAATACAGACATTACAGGACACTGACACTTCACACACGTGTGTTTCTCTGGAGGATCTTCTCAGGATGTCAAACACAGAAGAGCCCTGCTGCATTGCAGCACCATTCCTCTCTCCAGCAGAAACATACACACTCATCTCATTTTATCTCCTCACGTCTCAAAAATAAACACAAACACACACACACTCGCTTTCTCTGCACCCAGTAAACTCAGCGAATCTCTTTGAAAATGATCAGTCAGATATCCCTGAGAATGAGAAAACCAGAGAATATGACAGAATACTCCATCTGTGAATGAAAACGTACACAACATTTCAATTGAATACCACAGTAAAGTACATCAGTACCATACAGTCTTATCCATCCTTTTCTTTCCACTCAAACACTTCCAGATGGTTTGGTGCATCACACAAAGGCTCTATTCTATTCTATTCTATTCTATTCTATTCTATTCCACAATACACAGCCAAAAATAGTTCTTGATAAGAAAAAGCTGAACACAAGAACCACTGAAGAGCTTTTATTTTGCAGAATGTTTCATGCATCTTGATTCAAACTGACATTTGATAACTGCGGATAAATTTCAGTCTGGCCAATATGCTCATCATCAGTAGAATATGATTAATATTCATTAACTCTGGCATTTGTAACCCAAATATCTGAGACACGTCTGAGAATAACTGCAGACTGAAGACATCAATCTATTAAAATAAAAAAGTACAGATTTTTTTATTAATTCATTTATTCATTCATTGATGTATTTAAAAAATACATGATTCATTCATTCATTGATGTATTTAAAAATATATATAATATAATATATAATATAATAATAGCAATATATAAAGAATATATTGATTTATAATAATAATCTTCTGATTCTGATTCTGAATAAATTATATATGAAATTTATATATATTATATATATATATATATATATATATATATATATATATGAAATATTTATGTATTGATTAAAAATAAATTATTTATTAATTCATTTTTCTGTTATTTATTTATATATGTGTGTGTTTGTGTATTTATTAATTATTATGTGACTAATTAATTAATTAATATAAATGAATGAATGAATTCATTAATATATTTCTTTATTTATGTATAAGTACATTTATTTATTTATTATTTAAAAAAAACCTTATTAATTTATTAATGAATTCTTCTGTCACCAAGTTAAATTCCTTGTGTGTGCAAGCATACTTGGCAATGCATCTCATTTTGATTCTGAGTATTAAAAAATGTGGAGAGTCCTGATTCATCAACAATTTATTTTTTGAGTTGGTTCTTTTTAATAAACATTTTAATGTCTCTAAATGCATCAGCATAATCTTGAGTGTAATATTCACTACAGTCATTTATTAAAATATATTTAAAATGCCAAATCACAAGGTTTGGGAATGCACGAAGACACAAAACAGCAAATGAATCAAAAGATCTGATTCTCAGAAGAGATTCACTGTTCTAGTGCAGTCGTACATTCGGCCTCTTTCCTGAAAAATCAGCGAAACCTTCGCCTGTCCAGATTCAGCCGAAACAAAACGAATGCTTCTCTAAGAGTTGTGTTCATGGGCCACTGATGCTGTCGGAGAGGCCCTCATTAATCACAGAGGGGAACACACACGCTTTCTCTCTCACACCCTATACAGTGTGCACTAACTTAACATGAAATACTGTAAGAAGACGTGACGTGACAGATTTGACCGTAACACGTAACAACAGATCAATTAACCACAAATCTGGTCAAACGAAAGCAGCATTTTCATTAAAACTATCCAGAAAATCTCAAAACGCCACGTCCGGAACGCTGCGGCAACAGCCAGACCTAAAAACCAGCAAAGCATGACATCATTTCCTCTTAGACCAAATAAAGGCAGTCCCTGACGTAACTATGACATCACTGGAGGGCTGATGTAATCAATGCGACACTCGTTTTTCTGCATTTAACCCCGATGTGAGGGGGAGGAACGGACGCTGCAGCATTTATATATATATAATCTATTAAATTAAAATTATATAAATATAATAAAATATAATATAATATTTTCTAAAGCACACCAGCTTCACCCAAATAGGATGTATTTGACTTAAAATATATGTGGTTCAGCTGAATAAAAGTGAATCATTCTGAGTCTCCTCATAAAAATGGTAAATGTCAAAGGAGCAGTTCAAACACACAGGTTAATGCAGATGTGCAGGTTAAAACTGGTCAACACTATGAGATTTACACTAAAACCTCCTGCAAAAGGAGCAGTTAAGGTATCAGATGGTTATACCAGGGTATTTTGAGGAATATCACGGTACTGAATGATTGCCATATACTGTGTATGTTTTGTTGTATTTACATAGTTCTTCAAAAGAATACCTTGGTACCACCATGTGCAACCCCCCCCAAAAACCCCATAATATTATCAGATATTATCAGTACAGCACTTTACTATAGTAAAGATACATTTCCAGTTACAGGACGGTGCTATAGTTGTGTATTCAGCGCATCTCTCTTTCTCTCAGGCAGGTTGTTTCACGCACAGCAGGTTTCACCCTTTTACTACCACTTGGCGAAAAGTCATTGGTCTGCGCGCGAATCGCCAGCACAACCGGGAAAAGGCATCAATCACAGTCCAGCTCTGACGCAAGCTGCGCCCCGTAATGAGATTTCGCCTGTCTTGACATTGTGCATGGGAATCAGTCCCCCTCCTTCCCCGTTTTATCTTTCCGTCACACACACACACACGCCTCTCCATGACTCATTTTCAGATGGATTTCTGTCTGCTTGTGACAGTCACACAAATTTTGCTCTGTCAGGGAACAAGTTCCTAAAGTGACTCTCTCTTTCTCTCTTCTTTCCACAATCCAGGACACCACCAGGAGCCCTTGAGCAACTTAAAACACACACACACACACACACACACACACACACACACACACGCGTCTTCTATCCAGAATAATGCTTGATCTTTATGGGGGTTTTTTTCAATGCTTACTGCTTAAAGGAACAGTTCAAGCCAAAAAATATCATTATTTACTGTCTTAACACAACAGAATCATTTTTAAAGAATTTTTATCATGCAAAACAGCAGCTTATAAAAGTGATTATAAAAGCTCATAAAAGTGATTTATTCAACTTTTTTACATGGCTTCTCAAGTCATATGATGCTTTGCATGAGGAACAGAACCATCTTCTCAAATTGTTTTAAAATCGTTAGGCGTGACAGTGATGTTTGTTCACAAGAACCAATGATGTTGTCTGATGTCACTGATGTCACTTGTGGTCTGTTCCTCACACAAAACTCTAAAAAGGCTTAGAAAATTAACTTTTTGAACTAATTATATGGGCTTTTAGTATTTTCTGGAGCTTGACAGATATGGATAGGGTAGAGTGGGGGAAAACGCCCCCCTACTATTTTTCACAAAATAACCACAAGATAAAATCAAGATACATTTTTATTGTAACTATGGATTACGTTGGCAAGAGTGATGTTGAAGTTTTCACCATGAAGCTTACACTGGTGATGTACTGGTGAGAAAACTCATTTCACAGTAAATGATCTAATTTTCAACAGTAAAAAAAAAAAAAAAAAAAAAAAAGCGTCAAAAAAAAAAAAACATCACAGTTATATATGATATGAGAACAGTAGGTCATCAGGTTAGCATCAGGTAGCTAATTAGCTAGCCAGTTAGCATCACCTAACAAAATATTTAAAATAGGCTATTATAATTTTGTAATTCATAATTATTGATTATATTCTTTTAAATTTTAAGCTAAAACTGCTTGTACTCTGATTTTGCTGTAAATGTTTAAAGCAAATTGCTTTGTCAGACTGGGGGGCATTTTGCCCCATAGGTAGGGTAAAACGCCCCCTTTGGTACAAATTTAATTTTTGTTAAAAATCTAATAACTTGAAAACTCTGGACATTTTTCATACTTTGTTTATAATTTATGCCACTGTCACTAAAACTATGATAACTTTTTCGGACACATTTAACTTTTGTTTCACGAAAAAAATGACATAATTCCTTAAGGAGGGCGTTTTCCCCCACTCTACCTTACCAATTGTTGTTTTATGAGAAAAAGCCTTTCTCCTTTTTTATTCCACAGAAAAAATACAGCATACAAGATAATGAAAGTTATGCCTCTGAAGTCCAAAATTAATTAATAATGACTCACAAATAGCACTTTTAACTTTTCTAGTATAAATTATGCAATGGGGCAAAACCTAGTAAATTCCTGATTAAAAACTCAAATTCTAAATGTCCACCCTAACACAGTCCTGTTTAATTTGTAAAAATCTCATATGTGTTTGCATGTTAATTAGTACCCCTAACTTCATTCTCTTTGAGCAAAACCAATAGGCTATTTAAATCTGACTGAATTGATATACAAGAGAGATTACAATAATTGTTTGATGCGTTTTTCATGCTTGGCCCTTTAAAAAAAAAAAAAAAAAGAAAAGAAAAAAACACTTTCAGTCGCGATCTTCAAGGGGAAAAATAAAACCACAAGCGAAGCGCCATAAATATAAATCAGGTTCGACACCGCTTTTAATGAGAAGCGTTCACACGGGACGCGTTCTGCTGTTTATAATTAATAATTTATGTAGGCTACACGAGAGTAAGATTTGCGTCTTTGCGTTGCATTCGTAACATAGCGTGTTATGTTAAAAACACTTTAACTTTTTAAAAAAATGCGTGTCGAGGCCGCGCCGAACGCAACAACGCGTCCTTGTGAACGTTCCCTGAATGCAGCTAAAGTTGATTTTACGTTTTAGACTCGTGCGTAAAGCTATAGAAAAACTCAATCACTTACCATCTGAGCGCGAACCTTTTTCTTTCTCTCCTCACAATGCAGCAGCAGCCGCGTCTCTCTGCAGCACTTGAAGAAAAGCTGAGAAGAAGTGATGGAGAGAAGGAGGGAGGGAGAGAGAGAGAGAGATGGAATCAATAGTTGTATCGCGGGCAGCCCCGCTGAATGTGACGCGACGCGGGGTGGGGGAGCGGAATGGGCGCGTTTGGATCATAGTGAGTATATACTATGACTGTATGCGTGGATACGAACATCCCCACCCACCCGTGACGCATTGCTCTTTCTCCGCGAGTCACGATTCTCTGGAAGCTCTGGGGCTTTTTCCTGCTTTTTTTTTTTTGGAGTGACTCGTGTTTCAGCGTTTTTAACTTTCCGCGCTTCCCCCGACACTCACGCCTCAGCGGTACAGTCAGAAAAAAACTGCGGCACTGGGGTTCCGAACGCGACTCGTCGTGATTGAACTCCCGCCAGGAGGGAGATGGAATCTGGACAGACTCGAACGGTTTGCGCGGGACGCTCGGAATGGAACTCTCCATGGTGCTGAAGAAAACACATAGAAAAGAAACATACAGAAAAAAACCCCACAGATCAGATCCATATGAATCAGACACTAGAGAACCAGATAAAACCCTGTAGAACCACACAGATTATCCCACAGAACCACACAGATGCATAAAAACTGACCCTACAGAACCATATGTATCAGATTTACATAGAATAGATCCATTTAGAATTCTACACACACCCATAGAGATCAGATTAATCTAAAACAGACTTTACAGAACCAAACAAACCACGCAGATCAGATCAGAATGTCCCACAGAACCATATAGATCAGATTCATATAAAACAGACACTTCAGAAACACACAGATCAGATTTGAACAGATCTACCCAGAACCACACAGATCATCCCACAGAACCACATAGATGCATAAGACAGACCCTACAGAGCCAAACAGGTCAAACCCTACAAAACCATTTGCACAGAATAGATCTACTCAGAACCACATAGATCAGATCCATGTAAACAGACCCTACTGCACCATGTAGAACAGATCAAACAGAACAAACCCTACAGAACCACATAGATCAAATTTACACAAAATTGATCAAGACAGAACCATATAGATCAGACTTGCACAAAATAGCTCTACACAGAATGTCCCACAGAACCATATAGATCAGATTCATATCAAACAGACCCTACAGAACCACACAGATCAGAACTGCACAAAATAGATCTAAGAACCACACAAAACCACATAGATCAGATTATTATAAAACAGACCTGACAAAACAAACCCTACAGAAACACATAAATCAAATCCATATAAAAACAGAACTACTTAAAACTACACAGTACCACATAGATCAGATTTGTATAAAACAGTCCCTACAGAACTACATAGATCAGATTTACATAGAACTGATCCATTTAGAACTGCACTCACCCATAGAGATCAGATTCATCTAAAACAGACTTTACAGAACCAAACAGAACCACGCAGATCAGATCAGAACGTCCCACAGAAGCGTATAGATCAGTTTAATATAAAACAGACCCTGCAGAACCACATAGATCAGATTTAAACAGATCTACTCAGAACCACACAGATCATCCCACAGAACCACATAGATGCATAAAACAAACCCGACAGAGGGGACCAGATTTACCAGATTTACAGATTTACCAGATTTACAAAGAATATATCCATTTAGAAAAACACACAATTATAGAGATCAGATCCATATAAAACAGACCATCCAGAACCAAACAGAACCACACAGATCAGGGGGCTGTTTCATAAAACAAGTTTACCAAATAAGCCAGGCTTATTTCAGTTAGTCTGACTTATTTTGAACCAAATCAACTGACAATAAGTCAGACTAACTGAAATAAGCCTGGCTTATTTGGTAAACTTGTTTTATGAAACAGCCCCCAGATCAGAACGTCCCACAGAATCATATAGATCAGGTTAATTTAAAACAAACCCTTCATAACCACATACAGTAGATCAGATTTACACAGAATAGGTCTACTCAGAACCACATAAAACCACATATATCAGATCCACATAAAACAGACCTTACTGAACCATGTAGAACAGATCCACTCAGAACTAGACAGAACAAATCCTACAGAACAACATAAGATCAGGTTTCCACAGAAAGGATCAGATCAACATAAAACAAAACTACTAGAACCAAATAGATCAGATTCATATGAAACAAAACAGAACTATTTACAAGTACACAAAACAACATAGATCAGATCCATATAAAACAGACCCTACAGATCCACATAGATCAGATTTGGACAAAATAGATCCACATAGAACCATAGATCATATGCATTAAAAAAACCCTATCAGAACCACATAGATCAGATTTACACAAAACAGACCAGAACCACACAGATCAGATCTATATAAAATAAAACAGAACTACTTACAACTACACAGAACCACATGGATAAGATCTGCATAAAACAGATCTACTCAGAACCAGATCCATATAATAGATCATATCTATATCCATTTCATAGATCAGATTCATATAAACATACTCTATAGAACTTCACAGAACGGATCTTACAGAACCAGAAAGAGTGTAACCACACAGAACAGACCCAAACCACTATGAACAGGATGACAAGAAACGTTCATGATCGCTGCCCCTCTGACCTGTGACGTCAACTGGGATCAGAAGCTCCAGAGTTTCAGCTGGAGTTCACAGCACTGACTCTAACAGGAGTTCTGATGGGTTTTCAAGTCAATGCCCATTAACATCACAAAGGCATAAAATGAAGACGAGGAGCATGTGTGAAATGAGTCCCTGCCTCGAGGAGGGTTTTCTGTTTTGTTTAGAGCTAATACGGTTCCCTGGAGAGCTGTTGGGAGAGAAATCCATCTCACATCCTATCTGGCACGGAAAGAACTACCCCGAACTCTCTGAATGATCCTCTCCTCCTCTTGGAAATCTTGAGAATCAAAAGGGGGATGAAAATGCAGGAAGGAAGAGTGCAGGGTTCCCTGCTCATTCTAACGGCCGCAATAAATATGCTAATGCATTCGCATTCGCATCCAACACCAGCTGTTTAGAGTTTTTCCGCTGAAATGGGCACTAATAAAGTTTCCTTCTCTCCTACCATTCAAGAAACTTTACTGGCATGGTAAAAAAAAAGCTTTACTTTGCCAAAGCTTTGGTAAGATTATACTGTATGTACACATATAAGATTAATAGTTGAGTTTTTTTCAGTGGCTTATTTAATGAAATACTGTATACATAAAATGCAGCAACTGCATTATATATACAGAGACATATGAGATAAATAAATAATATATATATACATATATACACAGTCATGTGAAAAAGTTAGGACACCCTATTGAATTCCATGGTTTTCTGTATCAGCACATCATAAAAATTATCTGGTCCTTGTCAGGTCTTAAAATTTGGAAAATAAAACCTTAGATGAACAACATCACATGACATATCACGCCGTGTCATTATTTATTTAACAAAAATAAAGCAAAGATGGAAAAGCCATAGGTGACAAAGTTACTGAACCCTATGATTCAGTTGCCTGTGGATCCACTTTTAGCAGCAATAACTTGAAGTAACCATTTTCTCTATGACTTTTATCAGTCTCTCACATCGTTCTGAAGGAATTTTGGCCCGCTCTTCTTTGTAACATTGCTCCAGTTTATTTAGATTTGTGGGCATTTGTTTATGCACAGCTCTCACCACAGCATTTCAGTCAGGATGAGGTCTGGACTTTGATTGGGGTATCGAAACACCTTGATTCTCTTATTTTCAGCTGTTCTGTTGTAGATTTGCTGGTGTGCTTGGGATCACTGTCCTGTTGCATGACCCAATCTTGGCCAAGCTTTAGCTATCAGACGGATGGCCTCACATTTGACTCTAGAATACTTTGGTATACAGAGAAGTTCATGGTCAACTCAATGACTGTGAGGTGCCCAGGTCCTGTGGCTACAAAACAACCCCAAAATCATCATCCCTCCATCAGCATGTGAGACTTTTGGTATGAGGTGTTTGTGCTGATATGCTCTTTAGGTTTTTCACCTGTGCATTATGGCGAAACACCTCCACTTTGGTCTCGTCTATTCAAAGTAAATTGTTCTAGAAGTCTTACGGTTGGTTCCGATGCAACTTTGCAAACCTAAACCATGCTGCCATGTTTTTTTGGGGTTTTTTTTAGATAGAAGAGGCTTTCTTCTGGCAAGCCTTCCAAACATGCCATACTTGTCCCATATTTTTCTAATTGTATCGTCATGAACTTTATCATTTAACATGTTAACTGAGGCTTGTAGAGTCTGCGGTGTAGTTCTTGGGTTGTCTGCCATTTCTCTGAGCGTTACATGGTCTGATCTTGGGGTGAATTTGCTGGGACGTCCACTCCTGTGAGGATTGGTGTCTGTTTTGAATGTCTTCCACTTGTGAATAAACTGCCTCACTGTAGAATGATGGACTTCAAATTGTTTAGAAATAGCCGTATTACTCTTCCCAGATTGATGGCAGCAACAATTGTTTCTCTAAGATCATTTCTGATGTCTTACCTCCTTGGAATTGTGTTAACACAGACCTGAAGGCTCTAGACCAGCAAAGTGCCAAAACGTCTGCTTTTATAGAGGTGCTCACACTTGCTGATGATCAGTTAATCAAAGGCATTTGATTAGCAGTGCCTGACTGCTACGTATCCTCTTAATTCCTATGTTAACAGTAAGGGTGTCCTAACATTTTCACACATGGCTTTTCCATTTTGGCTTTATTTTTGTTAAATAAATAATGACATGGTGCAATATGTCATGTGTTGTTGTTCATCTGAGGTTTTATTTTCCAAAATTTAAGACCTGCCAATGTCCTGATATGGAAAACCATGGAATTCAATAGGGTGTCCTAACTTTTTCACATGACTGTATATATATATATATATATATATATATATATATATATACACACACATATATATATATATATATATATATATATATATATATATATATATATATATATATATATATGTATATATATATAAATTTTTTATTTATTTATTTATATTATAATACACACTCACACACATTTGTAATAATACATTGGTCTATCACTACACAATGTAATTTAATACTGCATACAGACATAATGTGATTCAATATATGCAGAAGGATATTCAATACAATGCAATAAAAACTTTTTAAACTTGCAATATTGTGTTCACATGTACACACACACTTCTAAACAGCTGCCGTTTCACTGGTGACCCTATAATAATTATCATGCTCTCTTTGATTTGAATAACTGCGCCTCTAAAACACTTAAGACTTTGTCTGTGAGTGTGAGAGGGCGGCATGTTGTCATGGAGATGACATATTGATCAGAGCCTAGAGCAAAGGGTTGTGGGACAGAAATCAGGAGGTCCCTTGTGTGAGGAGGTGATGATCAGATCATCTATCCATTTGACCAAAGGAAAACTAACAAATACATCTAAAAGGTTCAAATTACCACTGAACATCCATTAACATCCATTAAATTTACACACACACACACACAGACAAGACAGACAGACAGACAGACAGACAGACAGACAGATAGATAGATAGATAGATAGATATAGATATGCACGTATTATGGTACATTTTCCAACACTGAAAAAAGTTGAAAGTTTTGTAAATAGCAACACAATGTTCTGAAATCTCTCTACATTATTATCTGGACATGTAATATTGATTTTAATTGATATGCAATTACGTGCATCAGTGGGCGTCTAATTTCATGCAAATAACCTGGAAAACAGGGAGCTGTTAGTAAAGTGTGTGTGTGAGAGAGAGAAACTGTTCCTGCTTGCTGATAAAACACACCTGCGGGGTGATGCTGAAGACCTCTGTGGGTGGATGGGAAGGGTGTAATTGGTGCCTGTTTAAATTCTCCACTGTCTGCCAATACATTCACTTTCTGCATGCAAACTTTCAGAAATTATTCTGCTCATTTCGGCACAGTCAAAAGCAGATTTCAGACACAGACCTGCTTTGAAATTCAGAACATGTTACTTACCTTCTTTGATAACTACTCACTTAAGAGAACATTTCCCTCAAAAATGAAAAATTTGCTGAAAGCTTACTCACCCTCAGGTCATCCAAGATGTAGACGAGTTTGTTTTTTCATCAGATTTGGAGAAATGTAGCATTACATTACTTGCTCACCAATGGATCCTCTGCAGTGAATGGGTGCCGTCAGAATGAGAGTCCAAACAGTTGATAAAAACATCACAATAATCCACAAGTAATCCACACCACTCCAGTACATCAGTTAATGTCTTGAGAAGACAAAAGCTGTGTTTATAAGAAACAAATCCCTCATTATGACATTTCAACTTCAAACTGTTGCTTCTGGCTAAAATATGAGTCCTCTATCCTTAATATTGCTTCCTCCAGTGAAACAGTCATCTGGTCTGAATCAGGAGAGAAAACTGCACAGATCAAGCACCATTTACAAGCCAAAACAGCTCTAAACAAATATGTGGGTGTATTTTGATGTGAGAGACAACAGGAGATGGACTTTTTTTTTCCCTGGAAGTAGCTTTATTATGGATTATGGACTTAAGCAACGGATTGAAGTTAAAACATCTTGATGGATTTGTTTCTTACAAACATGCAGCTTTTGTCTTCTCAAGACAACTGATGGACTGGAGTGGTGTGGATTACTTGTGGATTATTGTGATGTTTTTATCAGCTGTATGGACTCTCATTCTGACGGCACCCATTCACTGCAGAGCATCCATTGGTGAGCAAGTGATGCAATGCCACATTTCTCCAAATCTGATGAAGAAACTAACTCATCTACATCTTGGATGGCCTGAGAGTGAGGACATTTTCAGCCAATTTCCATTTTTTGGGGGTGAACTGTTCCTTTAAAGCATGCTGTTGGTAGGCAGAGAACCTAAAATCATGGTAAAACCCACTGTAATTGTGGTCTTGATGACTCATTGCTTTATTATAAATCTAGAAGAAATATGAAACGCTGACATTGGCTGGACCTGGAGAAAGGACTTCTTACATTGAGCCTCCACACATGCTCTATTTTTCTCTGCCTGTCTGATGTAATTAACCTTGCCATCTCCTCAATCTCTCAGTCTGACCCAGAGAGCAGCTGATTTTACCCTCTCAGTCAGTACTAACATTTCCCATCCTCCTTAAGTGCTGTTCTTACTGTGAGTGTCTGTCCCCAATATTATCTGTGAAACACAGAGCTGGATTTTAGTGTGCCAAAGCTGTAATCAGTGCAGCGCGGGTCAAAGGTCAGAAGAGAAATGAGATGTGAATTTACTGTAGTCTAGTTAACTCAATGGCAGACAGTGGGCGGGGCTAAATTGGAAGTAGGAAGGGTTTCTTTGGAAACCTGAAATAAGGGACCTTATTTATAAAAACATGCATTTAAATGATCCTACAGTTTTTTTTTACAATCGCTATGACAATTTTTTCAATACTTCTAACAATTTTCCTAAACTCTTAACACAACAACACACCTAAAACACACAATTGACAAAACAGTTAATTTCATGCTCAAAATCACACATTGCAAACTAAACTCCAACACTAATTTTCAAAATACAATAATACACTAACACAATGCACTATATCTCCCAAAACACTGCAAACATGTCTCAAAATCAAATTATTATTCCAAAACACTAACACATGTTCTCTTCCAACAGGAACATTTAGTCAATCATAGCACAATATCATAAAAACACTAACATCAAATGGAATTACAGAAATTGCATTATTTTAGGTGTCAGATCTGACCTTATACAATAGACAGTATATTGCATTGATCATAGATTGTGTTTTACACTATAGTTTCTTTTGAAGCCTCTCTACATTTTTGTTTTGTTGGGTTTAATAAATGCATGTATTTTGTTTATTTTGCTGCAGAAAGGGGGGAAAGGCAGAGACAGAATTGCTGCAGTAAAGGCATTATTTGCAACAGGACATTAGAAAAACAAGAAAGAAAGCAAGAATGCAAGAAAAAATGCAATATAACTGTCATTTATTGTGTGAATATACAAACAGAAAAACACACAGAAGAATTAAAAATATATAAATAAATGTAATCTAATCTGCCTAGTCTTCTGCGTTTGGCCACATGTTCTCGTTCACATCACACCTGATATCTTCTCTGGCAAGGCATCTTGGGAAGAATCTTTTGGTATGCCTTATCCTTCCTGGTATTGTTCAGCTGTGATGTCTTGGCATTCAGCATCCATTGCATCCTGGATGGACGATGGTCAAAACCTTCCACCTCCAGGCTCATAAAAACTCCTCAATGGGCTTGAGGAAAGGGGAGTAAGGGGCAAGGAAAAGAGACATCATTCTCGAATGCGTGTCAAACCAGGCTGTGACTGCACTGGGAATGGTGGAATGCCACATTGTTCCATGTGATCACATATATTGGCAAGTGGTCTCCCACTTGTCCTCTTTCTCTGGCACCAGTCTTTGGTGCAGATCTTTTAAAATCTCACATTTATGCAGGAGTGCACTTTTCCAGACAAGATCAGCCCAAAGAGGTCCTCTTTTATTGTATATCATATGGTCATGCGATTAAAAGAACCTCAACACCTGAGTGTATTTCCTAGATGGGAATCAGCTATAATTTATATATTTACATAACTTCAATCAGCTGTTTCTCATTAGCAATGAAATAAAATACAGGGGACATGTTTGTGTTTCAATTCACAATATGAACAGCTTGTTCACTTTGACTTTAGCCTATAAGTTAGGTTTAGAACATGATGTTATCTGTTCTGACGTGTGAAAGCATTTGATAATTTGGCAGTAAAATTAAATTGTTTTGGTCTTGGGTGAGCTTGTGTGTAAAAGAAGTTCAAGTATTTTAAATTTGTGTTAACAATGCATTTTGTGTCAAAGCAACAAGAAATGTGTTAATTGTATAGCCTACACAGACGTATGTTGTGCTAACTATGTTAAGAGTTTAGGAAAATTGTTAAAAGTATTGAAAAAATTGTCATAGTAATCGTAAAAAAAACTGTAAATATAAACGTATGACAATTTCCTATAATTTATAAAACAGCCTTATATACACACATACACACAGGATGCATCTCGTCTCTTTATAAATTGCAGTTCATTTTTGGGGTCAGTAAGTGATGTTAAATACATTTCTAATGTTACAAAGGATTTCTATTTTAAATAAATGCTGTTTTATTTTTACTTTCTATTCATCAAAGAATCCTGAAAAATAAAATGTATTACAGTTTCAACAAAAAAATATAAATCAGCACAACTGTTTTCAACATTAGTAATAATCAGAAATGTTTCTTCAGCATATTAGAATGATTTCTGAAGGATGACACTGAAGACTGGAGTAATCATGCTTAAAATTCAGATTTGATCACAGGAATAAATTTCATCTTACAATATATTCACATAGAAAACTGTTATTTTGAATTGTAATAATATTTCACTATTTTACAGATTTTACTGTATTTTTAATCAAATAAATGCAGCCTTGGTGAGCAGAAGAGACTTTAAAGCATTTAAAAAACCTTACAAACCCCAAACTCTTGAACGCTAGTGTATATGTTTGGTGGTTAATGACAATCATGATGGATTTGTGTGGGAATCCCCGTCTTTCCCTGTGGATTTCATCTGGCAGGGAAACACTCAGAGGAATCATTTCATTCAAGGCCGAGAAAGCCGACATAATGCCGAACTGCCCTCTGTGAATTATTCAAAGGACGCATTTGCATCTCTTTCATCATTTGAGCTTCCGACAGCGAGTGCAGACCTGCTGCCGACCGCGAGTGTGTGCGAAAGAGAAACACAGACGCTTGCAGAGACGGAAATGCGGCGTGAATGTGACATGAATGTGTGTGTGTGCTGGAAAAGCCTGAAAGCCCTAATGAATGACGTCCATCGGCGGATGTTATTTTCAAGTGCTGCCCAGCTTGAACTAATTCACTTCACTTTGGACTGTAGGAAGAAAACACAATCTCTTCAATACATCAGTTGTTTCTCCTTTTTATTCTATATTTATCTCCACTTCTGTCTCTGGGTTCTGTTGCTCATGAATAGCATCTGTTTTCACCTCAGGGTTCGGCTGTCATGCTTACAGCTCTTATCTGAGCCTGAATAGACAGCGAGCGGCCCTTTCATAGTCCAGCCGTGCAAACGCTCACGTGAACATCTCCACATTTCCACAAATGACCTGCTTAGTGCTGTAGCGAGCCGTTGGTCACATGACAGGTGTGACAACACAAGCGGACAGGAGTGGGCGGGTGTCGTCCTGATGTGTCAGTCATCACGGTGATGCCTAAACTGTTACTGTGTTTCTGTCGAATGTGATTTTTTACTGTGGTAAATGAAGCGATCATAGTTTGGTTAGATGTCACACTGACATGCTTTATGGTGAAGGACAATTAACTGTATGTCGTTTCAGTGTTTTCAATTCGTCAGTCTTACAGTAACAGTCAAATGTTGGAATAATTAAGATTTTTTGATGTTTGTTAAAAGAAGTCTCATCGAGGCTGTATTTGTTTGATCAAAAATACAGTAAAATGTGAAATATTATATTTTAAAATAGCTGTTTTCTATGTGAATATATATTAAACTGTAATTTATTGCTGTGATGCAAAGCTGAATTTTCAGCATCATTACTCCAGTCTTCAGTGTCACATGATCCTTCAGAAATCATTCTAATATGCTGATTTGCTGCTTAAGAAACATTTCTGATTATTTTCAATGTTGAAAACAGTTCTGCTGAAAACTTTTGTGGAAATTTTTCAGGATTCTAAATAGAAAGTTAAAACAAAAACAGCATTTATTTGAAATAAAAATCTTTTGTAACATTATAAATGCCTTTATTGTCACTTTTAATCAATTTAATGCATCCTTGCCGAATAAAAGTATTTCTTCTTCTTTTTTGAATCTTATTGACCCTATCATGGTTTCCACAAAAATATTCAGCAGAACAACTGTTTTCAACATTTATAATAATCAGAAATATTTCTTGATCAGCATATTAGAATGATTTCTGAAGGATCATGTGACACTGAAGACTGGAGTAATGATGCTGAAAATTCAGCTTTGATCACAGAAATAAATCACATTTTACAATATATTCACATAGAAAACAGCTATTTTAAATTGTAATAATATTTCACAAATTTTACAGTATTTTTCATTAAATAAATGCAGCCTTGATGAGCAGAAGAGACTTCTTCCAAAAGTATTAAAAAATCTTAATTATTCCAAACTTTGGGTATCCTAATCCTAATCCAGTAATCCACAACTAAAATAACTATTATATAAAAATAACAATATATTGACAGTCCAAGTTTCTGTAAATAAAAAAAGAGCTTAATTATCATTAAAACTAAGGAACCAGAATCAAGTTATTTATATGAAGTTTCGTTTAGTTCACCCAGTGATGTGTCTCGTGTTGTCAGACGGCTGCAATCGTCGTCTCGGGTCAGGGACACGCCGTCAAACACCTGGCACAGGTGTGGTGTGTGTTTGCAGACATCAGGTGCGGCTCTGTCAATATAACGTGAGATCTGAGGAACAATGAGCTGGAAAAGCAGTCAGCATTCGACACACAAACGTCTGCTGCATCACAGGTGAGGAGAAATATGGAGACAAACGGAGATAAAGAATGAGAAAGGGTGAGCACTAGAGGAGGTGGTTCTTCCTCTCGCTGTCATCTCAGTTTACCTCCGCGGATAATAAATGACTGCTGACATTGATGTTAATTGGCTTTTTTCTCCACCAAGCAGAAGCCTGTGTGTGTGTGTGTGCGTGTGTGTGTGTGTGTGTGTGTGTGTGAAGAAATCAGGACTATAATGCTCTCTCTTCCCCCACAGCGTTTGTGAAACCCCTCAAATCATGTATGACTTTACTAAGTGATCAGATGCACAATTTTCACCAGAAAACAGGTGAAAAAAAAAACAAATGAATGAATATTGAAGGACACAAGTCATACTTACAGACCAGAAGATCATAGCAACCACTCAGAACACCTTAGCAACCACCTAGAAGGACTATAAAAACCACCCAGAACCCTAGCAACCACCTAGCAATACCATAAAAACACTCAAAGTACCACTAAGTAACAATAAAAACACTTAAGACATCTTAGCAACCACATACTGTAGCAACAATAAAAACCCTTCACAACCATTTAGAACACATAGCAACCACACAGTAACACAGTAAAACCACTCAGAACACCTAGTAACCAAATAGCAACGCCCTGGCAACCATTTAGAACACCTAGCAACCACATAGCAACAATAAAACCCCCTAAGAACACCTTAGGAAACACTCAAAACATCTTAGCGACCACATAGCAACACAAAAAACCACTCACAACACCTAGCAACCGCATAGCAATGCTCTGGCAACCATTTAAAGCACCTGGCAAACACATAGCAATGTCCTGGCAACCATTTAAAACACCTATAAACCACATAGCAACGCCCTGGCAACCACTCAGAACACCTAGCAACCACATAGCAACACCCTGGCAACCCCTCAGAACACCTAGCAACCACACAGCAACAATATAAAATAACACACCACTGATAATACACTAGAATCAGAATTCTGAATACATAGCATGTAAAAATATGGTTTTTATTCTTTAGAATAACAAATTATCCTTTATTTTTATCGGCATCCTTTCTTTTCAGATTAAATACTGAAATGTTGAGTATCTTATTTGCAAAAATTATTAAAGGTGTTTGCCTGTATAAAAGTTGCTGCCACTATTCCAGGGTGTGGGTGGTTGCCAGGGCGTTGCTAAGCAGTTGCTAGGATGCTCCAAATAACAGTATGTGCTATGGGGTTGCTAAGGTGTTCTGTGGTTGTTTTTTGGTTGCCCAATAAAATGGTTAAAGATTTGTTTTAACCCTGACCATTGTGTTTAATGCGTAGATGCTCTCAATATGCTACTCACATCTTTAAATATGATTTAATTTGATTCTGAGCTCCATTTCCTCATATAACCGTATGTGGAGGTTAATGGTGAAGTGCGGTGCTGTGTTAAGCTCTAATGTGTCATTTAGCTCAAGCTTTTACTCCCACACACGGAATCCCTGCTCTGCTGCGTCTGATTGGCCGTCTGGAGTCACATGAAAGATTTCGGACGTGAGTCGTGAGTGGAGGAGGGAAACCCACCCAGCTGTGTGTGTGTGTGTGTGTGTGTGTGTGTGTGTGTGTGTGTGCGCGCGCGCGCTTCAAACGCTGATGGGTTTCTCAGTGATGACGCATAGTTTCTATCATCTTTGTGCTGATAGACTGTGGTAATATCGCTCCTCTTCTTATGTTCAGAGGCAGAACTATCATCTCTACAGAGAGCTATAATGACAGGACAGAGAGATTGCATTCATGTAAAAGGAAATAGCTCATCTGAAAATGAAAATGATCATTATTTACTTGTTTCAAACCAATATGGCTTTCCGTGGATCACAAAAGGAGACGTTTTGACAAATGTTCACGCTGCTCTATTGATTGTGGATGGTGACTATGTGCTCAGTTAAATGTGAAAACTGTCATAATTTACTGTAGTTTTGGAAAGTTTGACTTATTTTCTCAAATCTTTTATGTCATCATGTGACATTCCAAGTAACATTTTGCATGATTTACACACATTTTAATAAACATCCATGTAGAACATCCATGTTGTCTTGTTAGCTAACAATGAGCAATACATTTGTTACATTAATTAGTAATCTTTCCTAACGTTAATAAATAAAAATACAACTGTTCATTGTTACTTCATGTTAGCTCAGGACCAATAAATAAGAGATAAATTCTTTTCTTTTAATGATGTATTAGTAAAAGTTAACATAGATTAATAAATTATTTATGAGTATTTTTATTGTTATTTCATGTAAACTATTGCAGGTATTTATCTTTACATCTATGTTCACATCTCACAATTATGACTTTTCAATTTCATGACAATTCAGCAATTCATTCTCAGAATTGCGAAAAAAGCAATTTGGGCTTAATTCTGAAGTGTTTTTAAATCAGGATTCATTATGAAACAGCACTATGCAGGACAGAGTGTTTTATATTCAGCACATGCAAATGGAGTCAAATGTTTTAAAGCTGCTAGCACACATCACGGCCCACACGCACCTCGCATTAATAGTGTTTTTGCAGAGCAAAAATGCTTTTAAACAGTCACAACATGCCCACTGAATCTCACTAAACACTAAAACAAACACAATACAGACAGAAAACGGAAACAGTGTTTATCAGCTGCCTGTAGAAGAACCAAAACCACAGAGGAACCAAAGAACGAATCATAAGAACCTATAATATTATTTAATCTCCAAAAAGAACCACATAGCCAAGTCAAAATGATAAGTCAAAGGTGTTTTCCTCAACCTAACAAGAAAGAAATGAATTATTTTATCATGTTTAAGAGTGTTTTTGTATGAAACCCTATATTCTGAACACTAGGTGGCGCTGTCTTAAAATTTCTCAGTTAACTTCAGAGCATATTGTCGATCATCTCTACCAATTTTTGTCCCAATTATTCAAAGCACTTCAAAATGGTGAACAAATTATTAATTTGATCCCAGCAATATCCGTATTAATGGATTCGGCATGACCCAAGAAATATGTAGGCACCAAAAAATTTAAATTTAGTAAATGTAGAAATTGACTGTCTTTGAAAAAATGGTGTGAAGCCCTATATCTTCTAAAAACTAGGTGTCGCTCTCTTCAAACTTCTCAGATACCTTCAGAATGTGTTATCGATGAGCTCTACCAAATTTTGTCCCAATAGTTCAAATCGTTTCAAAATGGCGAAGAAATGATTCATTCAATCCTGATAAAATCATTTTTGATGAATTCGGCATGACCCAAGAAATTGGTAGACACCAAGAACTTTAAATTTAGTAAATGTAGAAAGTGACTGTCATTGATAAAACTTTATGAAACCCTATATCTTCTGAACACTAGGCTGTCTTAAAATTTCTTATGTAACTTCAATACATGTTATCAATGATCTCTACCAATTTTTGACCCATTTATTCAAAGCATTTCAAAATGGTGAACAAATGATTTGCTTGATCCCAGCAAAATCAATGCATACCCAAAAAATCCATAGACACCAACAAACTTTAAATTTAGTAAATGCAGAAAGTAACTGTCTTTGATAAAAATTCACCTCAGCAGCACAAAATTCTTTAAGGGTTTAATCTGGAAAAAATTCACAAAGGCCACTTTCAGTTCTTGGTTGTTTACCTGGGAATCCAGGACTGTCAGGTCCAAAATTGTCATCCAAATTTGTTTTACCACATTAAAAACTTATAACTTATATACAATTCTGGTGGACTAAGAGTCTGACTGCCATGTTTTCTGGCTGTCTGCTGTCAAACAGAAGTCTAATTACAGAGCTAGAACAGAAACGCTGATGGACCGGACCAGACCGGAGTGGGTGGCAGCGTCTGCAACTGTTTTTGTATTTTCATCGTCTGGGTTTGCAGATGTATTTAGATGCTACTGCAGAGTCAGAAAACTCTGATAATAATGCCATACTTTGCCAAAAAGTTTGTGTTTGTGTTTGTGTTTAACTTGACAGTTAAACTGGCACCTTGTTGAATGCAATGAGTGGATGCAATCAAATATTGTTTAATAGAGAGAAAAAATAAACTAAAAGAATAAAAATAAAAATCCTGTCATAATTTACTCATTGGCAATGACAATGGCAAATTTATTTATATAGCACTATTAATTACAACCCATGGTTGTCCAATGTGCTTTACAACAAAGGAAAAATAGAAAACTAATAAAAATAATAACACATTTACTAAAAAAGTACACAACGTACAATAAAAACAATAAAATATAAGGCAGGAAAGTATTAATACACATTATGAGCCTTATCAAACAGATACGTTTTTAAGATAGACTTAAAAGCAGATAGTCTCTGCTTAGAAGACCGAAGTAATCTACTGGAAAAATGTTCAATCAATAGGTCAGAAAGGTAAGATGGGGCCATACCATTTAGAGATTTGTACACTATGAGTAATATTTTAAAATCAATTCTGTAGCGCACAGGCAACCAGTGAAGAGAGCGTAAAATTGGAGTGATGTGGTCCTGTTTTCGAGTACCTGTGAGCAGTCTGGCTGCTGCATTTTGAACTAACTGTAATCGGGAAAGAGCTGATTGGCTAATCCCAACATATAGAGAATTACAGTAATCCAGCCTGGAGGATAAAGGCATGGATTACTTTTTCAAAATTTTTGAAGGAGAGAAATGACTTTACTTTTGATAGCATTCGCAACTGAAAAAAGCATGATTTCACGACCAAGTTTATCTGCTTATCAAATTTCAAAGACTCATCAAAGACAACAACCAGGTTTTTCACCGATGTCTTCACACAAGAAGACAGCCTACCAAGTTTTGTTTTGGGATTATGAATTGAATCTGAATAACCAAAAACTATTATTTCTGTTTTACTTTCATTAAAAATCTGAAAGTTTAGAGACAACCAAGACTTTACATCTGACAAGCAAACCATGAGAGTGTCCAAACCATCTGAATTACGTTTTAAGGGCAAATAAACTTGGGTGTCATCAGCATAGCAATGGAATGACAGCCCATACTTCCTGAAGATAGAACCAAGTGGGAGCATCTTCATTGAAAAAAGAATGGGAGCCAAAATGGATACCTGAGGAACCCCACATGATAAAAAAGCATCACTAGAAAAATGATCTCCAAAATTAACTGAAAACCTTTGATTAGAAAAATAAGATTTAAACCAATTTAAGGCACTACCCTTTATACCTGCGCATTGCTCCAACCGAGCAATAAGAACTTTGTGATCGACCGTATCAAATGCAGTGGTCAAATCTAGGAGCACAAGCACAGCATGGTTACCAGAATCGCAGGTTACTAAAATATCATTTAAAACTTTCAACAATGCAGTCTCAGTAGAGTGATGTTTTTTAAAACCAGATTGAAATATTTCAAAAATAATGTTGTCATCTAAAAAACTCTGCAATTGCTGTAGGACAATTTTCTCCAAGATTTTAGCGATAAATGACAAATTTGAGATAGGTCTAAAGTTGGCTAACACTGTGGGGTCTAAGTTCTGTTTTTTTAAGCAGGGGGTGGACTGTTGCATGTTTTAACAAGTCAGGTACAATACCAGACTGTTTCTAAGCAGCAATTAATCATAATCAAGAGATGAGGCCCAACTACATCCAAAACTTGTTTTAGAAAGTATGGAGGAATAATATCAATACAAGAGCCCGAAGCTGATCCACTATTTCTTGAAGATGAGTGCCAGAAATGGGTTTAAAATGACTAAAAACAGCACTGCAAACAGGGGGCAAGAGTATCATTAATGCTCAATGTTCATTAATGCATCATTAATAATTTACTCATTAATTCTCATTGTTATTCCAAACCTGTCAAACCTGTCATGACCTGTCAAGCACAAAATCAAATTCTTTAAAGAGTGTCCTGACCACTCTTCCATATAAACTCCTAAAGCATCATAAAATGATCGTATTATTATCAGAATTATAAATGTAATGCAATTAAAAATATAATGCAAACCACTTTTTCCAAGTCTTCTAAAGACGTTTGATAGCTTACTGACTAATAATATAGTTCACATGTCATGCATTTTTTAAAATATATTTTGATGCAATCAGGTAAAACACATTTGTGGCTCTTATGGTGCTTTTTTTTTTTATTTTGGAGCTTGGCAAAATCATTTTTATACGGAATAAATAAAGGTTTGGATGACTTGAGTATGACTGCATTATATATTTTAAAAGAAAAACAATTCCTTTAATTACAATAACATAGAACAGGAAACAAAAGTGATGAACTGTCAGATAAAACCAATGGCATCTTCAGACAATTTTTTATATCGTGTTTTTTTAATTCTCTAAAGATGTTTTTCATTTATTATGAACATGGAGGAGGCGTGTTCGTGACCTACTTGGTGTTGAATCTGTGCTGGAATGAGTGAGGAATGCTGATCAATATGGCAACAAAACAACAGATGATATTATCCATCAAAACCCTCATTCGTGTGAATAATGACCTGATTACAGACACACAAAAACGCACTTAATGATGGATAGACAAGCCTGAATATTACCTGAACACACTGTGAAAAACATGCTAACATAATTTTTTCATAAGCTTGTTCATGTTTATTTTATTTTTAACATCATGTCTTATATTTCATATCAGTGTTAATAGGAGATATTATTATAGTTTTTATTAATAGCTTCAATTAGTTTTTATTTTTATATTTTTATTTTTTTTAATCGTTTCAAAACTTTTTTATTGTTTCAAAGTTTTATACTATCATAGTACTTATTCATATTTTGAATTAGCTTCTAATTGTATATTTTCTGTTTTTATTTTAATTTTAGTTAGTTTTAGTAATTTTGCTGTGTGTTTGTAATTTTTATTAGTTCTTAGTTATATCTATTTATATCTGTACATTTTTATGCTTATAAAGTTTTTATTAATTTTATTTCAGTTTTAGTTTTAGTTATTTTAGGACATCAAAATAATGTTTCAAAGTTGTAAATAAAGGATTATTGAAGTATGTTTACAACAAAATACTATTTCAATTACGATTTCAGTCTTTCTACTTCAAAATTTCACTTTTAATTCAATGTGTTATTTGCAGTTTCTTTGTAATCATTTGAGAAATAAATTTAAAATAATAGTGGAAAACTGTTTCAAAGTAAATTTTTGTTCAGTGGAGTAACTCTGAGTTCATTGTTATGTTTTTGACATTTTTATTTTTTTTGTATGTTTTTTTTTTTTTTTTTTAATATGTCTACATGTTTTTTTTTATTTTAGTTGAAGATTTAGTTATTTTGTGTTTTTGGGAACTAGCTGAATTAAAATATTTCTGTTTATATTTTATCTGAGTTACCATTTATTTTATTTCAAGTAACGTTTATTTCAAGTAAAATGTTTTTATGGTTTTAGTATTAGTTAACTATAAAAACCCTGGTGCAAACAACATGCATCTTGTAAAAATACTCCAATAATCTTTGTTTTTATTTACAACTTCAAAAAATCATTTTTACAGTGCAGGTCAGTCCTACTGAAAGAAATGGAGAGCCTGAGGGAAAAAACAGAGGGAATGAGAAATAAGTGAGACAGAAAAGCAAGCAGATGTTTCATTGCACTGTGTTCACGGTGTGTTTGAACGACACGCTGCCGCTGGCGATTGTGATGCCACAATGCACTAAAAATACTTTCATCAAAAGAAAATTCCCACGGCCAATACGTGCATTTGAAGCGCTTTATTTGATGTGCGTGGGCTGCTGAGGAAGAACAGCCGGCGGTCATGATGACCACAGGAGAAAGTGAACTCTTCGTCTCTTCACATCCACACAGTGCTGCTGAAGGCCGCTGGTGTTTCTCAGCAGGTGAGGATCGCTTCTATTATTGCACGACATAAAAGAGCAAAGTGTGACTCAGTATCAGAGCAGACGAGGCCTGTTTCTTCAACATGCAATCTGTTATTTCTGTTGCTAAGAGTCTAATAGTGGATGCCAAAACTACAATGTGTTTTCATCATTATTGCTCATATTTAAGATTATTGATGTGACCGCAGAAAGAAACCATTTAGCAAACAACTGCATAGAAACACACTAAACAAAACTCTGAAAACATTAGCAACCATCAATGCCCTGACAAAACAACAAATGAATCTCAATGAGTTCTCTTGAGACCAAATTAAGAAACATATTGTTTCTCATGAGAAAACTTATTTTCAAAGTTGTAAAAGATTATTGAAGTATTTACAAGAAAAGACAATTTCAGTCTTTTTACTTCAAAATTTCATGTTTAATTCAGTGTTAATTGCCATTTCTTTGTAATTATTTGAAATTTCTGAGTGAAAAATGTTTCAAAACAGTGTTATACTATTATAGTTTTTATTAATATTTTGAATTAGTTTTTATTTTTTACATTTTCTGTTTTTGTTTTAATTTTAGATAAAGTTTTAGGAATTTTGCAGTTTGTTTTGTTATTATTATTATTATTATTATTTTTAAAATATGTCAGTATAGTTTTATTAAGTTTTATTCTAGTTTTATACAAGATAAACTAAATGTAAATGAAATTTGAAAAAAAAGGATTTTTTATATTTTGTTTTATTTCAGTTATGTTTATTTTATTTCAACAAACAAAATTTTTTTATGGTTTTAGTTACCTATATTAACCCTGTTCCAATATAAATCCTACACCAGTTTTTGAAGTTGTAAATAAAACAATGATTAATCGAGTAAAAAGCACTCTTTAAATTACTATTTCATTTTCTACTCCAAAATTTCACGCTATTTGCAGTTTCTTTGTTTGAAATAATAGTTTGAAATAATAGCAGAAATTGTTTCAAAGTCCATTTTTGTTCAGTGTAGTGATTCATTTTTGTTTATTTTTATAATCTTTCTAAGGAATTTTGGAAGAAACATCTGAGAAATTGACACTTGAATGAAGCATGACTTATACCCCATGAGTTATAAAAGAGCAACGTCTGAGCATTAAAATCCTTCTGTTTTTATCAGGATTTTATTCCCTCATTCACTCTCTTGTACTTCATCCATTAGCAAGCATATGACTCAACACACACACACACACACACATATATATCTCGGTTTATATCAGTTTGAAATGCTTCATGAAAACAACTCTTTGTTTTCACTGATGATCAATGTTCAAAACAGTCTGCGTGAACAAAATTAACAACAAAAACTGTTTACCGCTTTTATGAGGGCATCAGCAAGTAACTCCGTACTGAAGACCAAAAAGATCTCCATGGCAACCAGGCATGAGGGAACGTTCTGATTCCACAGGGACGGATGGAAGATGCTAATTCTGATGATAATTCAGTGTGTGGCTCAAATGTGTTAAGCCGAGGTGTGATGATCAGATGCAAGATCTTCACCTTCTGGACCAGAAAACAGGTCAAAAACCCCAAAGACACACATATGAAAGAAGGGCCAACATTCAGTGTTGTGTTTTGAATTGAACACAATGAAGATGCCAACTGATTTCTGAAGGATCATGTGACACTGAAGACTGGAGTAATGATGCTGAAAATTCCACTTTGATCACAGCAATAAATTACATTTACAGCTATTTTAAATTGCAGTAATATTTCACAATATTACAGTTTTTACTGTATTTTTGATCAAATAAATGTAGCCTTGGTGACTACTTTCAAAAACATTAAAAAGTCTTACTGAACTGTTGTGTATATAAAGAGTAATTTGTTATTTTTTTATAGTTGTAAGACCATTAGAAAACTTAAATATATAAAATAGAGAAAAAATATAGAAAAAATATCTAAAATAAATAAATAAATAAAAATTCAGCTGATTTGCAAAAAAGGCCTAATATTACCTAATTTGATAATGCGGAGTTCAAAAATATAAAGTAAAATAATAAAATTCAATTAATTTTTAAAACATTAAATTTTCTTGTAAATACTTCAATAATCTTTTACAACTTTGAAAATAATTTTTCTCATGAGAAACAACATTTAAAAAAAATAAAAATAAATTTTTAAATTATATATCAGCTTTAATACACTTACCAAAACAAGAAAAGCCATCAATTGTCAAAAAAAACCAAAAAACTCAAATTTAAGTATTCAAAAGATCTTATTTAACTTACAGTCTGCAAAGTAGTGGACAATTATGTTCAAATATTTCATGTCAAACAACTTTACATAAACACAAGTTTATAAATACATAAATAAACCATTTTTTTCATGTTTGCATTTTCTTCTGTCACTGGCTATAATCTAACCTTGAAATCAGGATTAGGTATAAAATAATGTCATACATGTGAAAATGGGCTGAGAATCGAAAGAATCATCAGCTGAGATTCAGACAGGAATTATGTGTTTATGGCTGTTTTTCTGCTGATTAAGGGAGAATACAACACTTCTTCACCAAACAAATGGTCATCGAAAGCAAAAATACTACGAAATGCATCATATTTTGTGAGAAAACAGACACTATTTTTGGAATCAGCAGCTCAAAATTATTAAGAAACATGTGCACTTCATTCAGCACTTATGACACAGAGCTGAAAGCAACAGTTGAGGGTGAGTATGTGTATGCAGGGCTCGCAAAATTTCAAAATCCCTGGTAGCCCTTTGGGCAGGTACTCTTCAGATTTAGGTAGCCAAAAAAATTAATTTAACTAGCACAAATAAAAAAGACAATTTTTTAAGTCTAAATGTCAATCAAAAACATTTTTAATACACAAATATCAACAAATATCAATGAAAGAATTTTATTTTACTATTTACAGGGTATCTGCAGAATTTTTAAAAATCAATTTAAGGCAATTTATGAACCTTTTTAAGAGCTGCACAAGTAAAATGAACACTGTTTGAGTGGGGTTGGACAATGTCTATGGTAACATTTTAAGCCATAAAATGACATGATTTACAGTTTAGATACAAGTTTTCACACAAAAAAAATCTTATAAAATGGCATTTCAGCTTTTAAACCATTTTTATGAAAAGGGACAAGTCAAACATATTATTATATTAATTTAAAACATAAATATTACTGTCTTAATTGTTTAGATTTTTAGAAGGCACATTAACTTCTTTCACATTTACAACTCTATGTTTGCTGCATAAAAACATGGCTCGATATTATGGAATTATTTTTGTGTCTTTATTATTCAAACAAAAATTCTGTGTTTGAGAGCAAAACTAATTATTTTGTAATTAAAAATAAAAAAGATCGCAAAAAAACTCCACAGTTTTAGACCCACAAAAAAAAGACGGCAGAAAAGAGAGCAACATTTGTGGTTTTGTGATGAAACGTTTTTGAAGTGCACAAAGAAAAAACATTTTTTTTAAAGATTTGCACGCACTGCAAAGAATTTTATCATCAATTTCAGAGTTTTTTTGCGATCTTTTTTTTTTAAATTACAAAATAATTATTTTTGCTCTCAAACACAGAGTTTTTGTTTGAATAATGAAGACACAAAAATAATTCCATACAATATTCGCATAGATCTGAACATACAGGTGCATCTCAATAAATTAGAATGTCGTGGAAAAGTTAATTTATTTCAGTAATTCAGCTCAAATTGTGAATCTCGTGTATTAAATAAATTCAATGCACACAGACTGAAGTAGTTTAAGTCGTTGGTTCTATAATTGTGAAGATTTTGGCTCACATTTAACAAAAACCCACCAATGCCAATGCCAATGCCAATCAGCTAATCAACTCAAAACACCTGCAAAGGTTTCCTGAGCCTTCAAAATGGTCTCTCAGTTTGGTTCACTAGGCTACACAATCATGGGGAAGACTGCTGATCTGACAGTTGTCCAGAAGACAATCATTGACACCCTTCACAAGGAGGGTAAGCCACAAACATTCATTGCCAAAGAAGCTGGCTGTTCACAGAGTGCTGTATCCAAGCATGTTAACAGAAAGTTGAGTGGAAGGAAAAAGTGTGGAAGAAAAAGATGCACAACCAACCGAGAGAACCGCAGCCTTATGAGGATTGTCAAGCAAAATCGATTCAAGAATTTGGGTGAACTTCACAAGGAATGGACTGAGGCTGGGGTCAAGGCATCAAGAGCCACCACACACAGACGTGTCAAGGAATTTGGCTACAGTTGTCGTATTCCTCTTGTTAAGCCACTCCTAAACCACAGACAACGTCAGAGGCGTCTTACCTGGGCTAAGGAGAAGAAGAACTGGACTGTTGCCCAGTGGTCCAAAGTCCTCTTTTCAGATGAGAGCAAGTTTTGTATTTCATTTGGAAACCAAGGTCCTAGAGTCTGGAGGAAGGGTGGAGAAGCTCATAGCCCAAGCTGCTTGAAGTCCAGTGTTAAGTTTCCACAGTCTGTGATGATTTGGGGTGCAATGTCATCTGCTGGTGTTGGTCCATTGTGTTTTTTGAAAACCAAAGTCACTGCACCCGTTTACCAAGAAATTTTGGAGCACTTCATGCTTCCTTCTGCTGACCAGCTTTTTAAAGATGCTGATTTTATCAAGTACTGAGTACATATACAGTAAATGAACATACTTTCCAGAAGGCCAACAATTCACTAAAAATGTTTTTTTGGTCTTATGAAGTATTCTAATTTGTTGAGATAGTGAATTGGTGGGTTTTCGTTAAATGTGAGCCAAAATCATCACAATTAAAAGAACCAAAGACTTAAACTACTTCAGTCTGTGTGCGTTGAATTTATTTAATACACGAGTTTCACAATTTGAATTGAATTACTGAAATAAATGAAATTTTCCACGACATTCTAATTTATTGAGATGCACCTGTAAGATTCCAGGCACACTGGAAATGCAAATTCACTGTCTGCCACGAGGTGGCGCTTTAGGAGCAAATATAGCGGCTAGCGGCTGTACACAAAGCAGCACCGCGCTCATATACGCTGCTTTATCAGGCATTTTATTGGCAAGATGAAATGAAAATGCCAACGACACATTTCTGAGGACAGACTGTTCCCTTCAGAGACACATTCATAAAGGCATCTGGGCCGCGTTTTGACTTTGAAATGTGCAGCGCTCATATTTATTCAATGACATCATTGCCTTTTGAAGTTTAATCCAGCTGTATTGCGATTATTGTCTTTCCGTCCCCAACTGTAAGCCCTCTTGAAATTATAATTAAGACTTTTCTTATACCATTTAACGTATTTAAAACTTTTTATGGCCTTAAATTTTATACAACTAAATTGAGAGTTTTAAGGACCCGCGGGAGCCCTGTATTTAAAGTAGCCCGTCGGGCAGGGCAATGATACATTTTGGTAGCCTGACTGGAAAACACAATACCCGCGGGACGTCGGGCTAGCGATTTTGCGAGCCCTGGTGTCAGAATCACAGCAGGGTTCCTGAAGAGCGTCTGTGATGAAGTGGGGGTGTTTGACACGGAGCCCAGGGCCACACGCACACGCTCGCGTCACGCATGATCAACGCTAAAGCTGCACATTCACTCGCAGGAATCTCCAGAGGTCTGTGGACTGTCCACATGCATTAGGAAAACTCAAAGCCTTCAGCTCTGGAGGAAACACTGCGTGAAGATCAGCCACAGGAAGTGAGAGAGAGATGGTGATACCATAGAACTGAATGATTCCAAAAAGTACCATAGTATTACTATAGTATATGTCCAAAAACATATTTTTGTGCTTTTTCCTTCTATTTTCATCTAAGTTATAAATTAGATAAATGTTATACTTAATGAAATTTAAAATTGTAATTGAGGTGCATCTCAATAAATTAGAATGTCGTGGAAAAGTTCATTTATTTCAGTAAATCAACTAATTTATTGAGATGCACCTGTAGAATATAATATACAGTAAATAAATGTTTGGAATCAGTAAGATAAGAAATTAACATTTTTATTCAGCAAAGATGCATTAAATTTATCAAAAGTGCCAGTAAAGACATTTATAATGTTACAAAGATTCTATTTCAAAATAAATGCTGTTCTTTTGAACTTTCTATTCATCAAATTATCCTGAAAAATAAAATGTATCACAAAAATATGAAGCAGCACAACTGTTTTCAACATTGATAATAATCAGAAATGTTTCTTGAGCAGCAAATCAGCATATTAGAATGATTTCTGAAGGATCATGTGACACTGAAGACTTGAGTAATGATGCTGAAAATTCAGCTTTGATCACAGAAATAAATGACATTTTACTATATATTCACAAAGAAAACCAGTTATTTCAAATTGAACTAATATTTAATATTTTTACTGTATTTTTGATCAAATAAATGCAGTTTTGGTGAGCAGAAGAGTCTTAACAATCTTTAAAAGATTCTTACCAACCACAAACATTTAAACTCTAGAATATATATCCTTCTATATATAAATATACAAAGGATAGAGATGATATATAGAAATATAGAATAAAGATTCATTTGTATATTTCCATCAGAAAATTTCAGAAAATGTAATTATATAAAATTAAAATATAAAACTGACTGATATATATATATATATATATATATATATATATATATTCTAATTATATCCTCAACCATCAGTCTGCTTATCTCCAAATGCCTGAGCACATGACCTGCCTAGAGTGACCATAAATAACAGCAGAATTTATAGAGCCTGGAAAACGATGTTGAAAAGCGCTCTGGCCTCTGTGACCGCATGTCTTGTCTCTTAATTTCATTAGTGTCTGCTCTTTTACTGAAAGAGGCTCATGGCTCTATAATATCTGTACCTCCATCAGCTCAGTCAGAGGGGCTATAATGGGCTGCCATCCCAGAACACACACACACACACACACACACAGGAGGTAAATGTGAATCTCTTGATCAGGTTTCTGCTGGGTTTGCAGTACACTGTTGGCATCCTGCAGGAATGCCATATGGGAGCTGCCGCATATTTCAGCTGCTCGCAGCGTGTGGGTCATCAGAGCACTGTCGACTACAACACACATCATATGTGTTCATTAGCCCGAACAGACCTTACGCTGACACTTTTACACAAGCCTGTATATATAATGCATTACACAGATATTCCTATGCATTTCTATGCATTCATAACAGTAATGATAATCAAATAATAATCAGTTGCATGTTCCTGTAAATAACCATAACATAGCTTTAATGCACAGTCCTTAATTAAAATGCATTAAAAACATGATTAACACCCAAACTTTTGTGTTATATCATCATGTTTTATGCATATCATCATATTAAGGGATAGTTCAGTGAAAAACTTTGAACACATGACCCTCGTTTGTGATTCATGCCACTAAAAAGGAAGCACATCTACTTTCTTTATCACTAAAAACAGGTTTAATTCTGTCTCAGTCTCTCATGGCTGCTCGCGGCTACAAGACTGACCAAACGCAATGCCATTAAACAAAAACGACTGCTTGTCTCCCAGCATTATGCTTTATGCTAATGCAGAGAAACGAAACATCAAGCCAAAAGAATGAACACAAAGAGAGGAAATGAACATTCAGCTTTGATTTCCTGACATTCGACTTAATGTGTGTCCAAGAGCACAAAACATTCTCCGGTTCATCCATAATCATGATCCTGCCCAGAGCTTTAGAGACTTAATGAAGATCTAAGACGTTTCATTTAATGTGAAGAGGTCAAACAATAATATATATATATATATATATATATATAAACAGGTGCATCTCAGTGAATTAGAATGTCGTGGAAAAGTTCATTTATTTCAGTAATTCAACTCAAATTGTGAAACTCGTGTATTAAATAAATTCAATGCACACAGACTGAAGTAGTTTAAGTCTTTGGTTCTTTTAATTGTGATGATTTTGGCTCACATTTAACAAAAACCCACCAATTCACTATCTCAACAAATTAGAATACTTCATAAGACCAATAAAAAAAACATTTTTAGTGAATTGTTGGCCTTCTGGAAAGTATGTTCATTTACTGTATATGTACTCAATACTTGATAGGGGCTCCTTCTGCTTTAATTACTGCCTCAATTCGGCATGGCATGGAGGTGATCAGTTTGTGGCACTGCTGAGGTGGTATGGAAGCCCAGGTTTCTTTGACAGTGGCCTGCAGCTCATCTGCATTTTTTGGTCTCTTGTTTCTCATTTTCCTCTTGACAATACCCCATAGATTCTCTATGGGGTTCAGGTCTGGTGAGTTTGCTGGCCAATCAAGCACACAAACACCATGGTCATTTAACCAACTTTTGGTGTTTTTGGCAGTGTGGGCAGGTGCCAAGTCCTGCTGGAAAATGAAATCAGCATCTCCATAAAGCTTGTCAGCAGAAGGAAGCATGAAGTGCTCTAAAATGTCCTGGTAGATGGCTGCGTTGACTGTGGACTTCAGAAAACACAATGGACCAACACCAGCAGATGAAATGGCAGCCCAATTCATCACTGACTGTGGAAACTTCACACTGGGCTTCAAGCAGCTTGGATTCTGTGCCTCTCCAGTCTTCCTCCAGACTCTGGGACTTTGATTTCCAAATGAAATGCAAAATTTACTTTTATCTGAAAAGAGGACTTTGGACCACTGAGCAACAGTCCAGTTTTTTTCTCCTTAGCCCAGGTAAGATGCTTCTGACATTGTTTCTGTTTCAGAAGTGGCTTGGTAGCCCTTTTCCTGAAGACGTCTGAGCGTGGTGACTCTTGATCACTGACTCCAGCTTCAGTCCACTCCTTGTGAAGCTCTCCCAAGTGTTTGAATCAGCTTTGTTTGACAGTATTCTCAAGCTTGTGGTCATCCCTGTTGCTCGTGCACCTTTTCCTACCCCATTTCTTCCTTCCAGTCAACTTTTCACTTAATATGCTTTGATACAGCACTCTGTGAACAGCCAACCATTCAGTAATGACCTTCTGTGACTTACCCTCTTTGTGGAGGGTGTCAGTGATTGTCTTCTGGACAACTGTCAGGTCAGCAGTCTTCCCCATGATTGTATAGGCTATTGTGTAACCATTTTGAAGGTTCAGGAAACCTTTGCAGGTGTTTTGAGTTGATTAGCTGATTGGCATGTCACCATATTCTAATTTGTTGAGATAGTGAATTGGTGGGTTTTGTTAAATGTGAGCCAAAATCACCACAATTAAAAGAACCAAAGACTTAAACTACTTCAGTCTGTGTGCATTGAATTTATTTAATACACAAGTTTCACAATTTGAGTTGAGTTAGTGAAATAAATTAACTTTTCCACGACATTCTAATTCATTGAGATGCAGCTGTATATATATACACACACACACACACACACACACACACACACACATTGGTCAAACAACAGATAAATGAGTTACTCCAAATTTCACAAAAAGCTTATGGACGTAATTATAATATAAGTCAGACACTGAAGTGAGTTTCAAATGATTTGCGATACATTCGGTGTAGTCCTGATCTGAAAAATGATTCGCGAACTATAATTTCAGATCTGGACTTCGGAGCGCGGTTCAATCATTCAATTAGCGATACAATTCACAAACCCGCTCCAAAGTTCCGATCTGAATCAAATGAATTGCGACAGTGCTCCAAAGTCTGATCTGAACCAAATAATTTGCGATACGCAAAGTTCAGATCTAATCAAATGATTTGCGAACCCCCTCCAAAGTCCCACCTGAATCAAATGATTAGTGAACCCGCACTGAAGTACTGATCTGAATGAAATGATTCTCGATCCGTGCTCCGAAGTTCCAATCTGAATAATGATTCATGAACCATCATTCAATTTGCGAAATGATTCGCAAACCTGCTCCGAAGTTCCTATCTAAATCAAATGATTCGTGATACATGCTTTAAAGTCTCGATCGGATTCAAATGATTCGTGATCTGTTTGGAATGCTTCAAAACCTTCCTTTTGCTATGCAAAGGTTTAACTGATTCTGAGTTTCGAAAAGCTCCGTTTCACCCATCACTAGGCTATACAGGCTTTTTAAAATCACTACAAGCAATGTCGAAATTCAAAAATGAAATGTTCTTCTGATCTGTTATTTGCTACAGTGAATTGCTTGAACTGAATGATCGTAGTCACCAGTTTGAATCAATCGGTGCGGTTCCAGTGTAAATGGCAGATGAACACAAACAGCATAACAACATAAAGTTAAAGAAAGTAAACTTTATCATTTAACTTAACTGCTCGTATTTTTAAAAACTATGGCTACCCTGTATGTTCTGACTTACTTATATGTTCTTACTTAATTGTTTGAGCAAAATTATTGCTAGGGACAATTTAGTATCTGCTGGATATTGTTAGGGACATGTCCTAAATTTTCTCAAGTCTCCGGCCATTGGCAAGTGTGGCAAAAAGTCAATTTTAGACCCTGCTTACAAGTGTAGAAATTAGAACAAAATTGTTGTAATTTTTCTTCTGTATGGTAAAATAATATACCTGTGAAATATTCATTTTCATTTATATTACAGTGCAATTGTTTTAAAATATATTGTTATTACAGTAATAAAATCATTATTATGATTATATTCTAATTTGTTTGACTTCCTAAATCCCCAGTGTGAATGTAATTTAAACTGAAACACTATACCAAAGCTAAAAAGAGACTTCAGTCTTTTAAAATTTCAAGTACAAGTCAATTCACTGAGTTTAAGACATTGAATTTGTTCTCCACTGAACCTGATTGCAGTAGGAGCCGTGTGGCCCCTCCCACCACAGGAAGTGCTTGAGCAGGTTTGTTCATCTCAGGAGGTGTTTAGAATATAACTGACAGCCGTCAATCAAAGATCAGAGAGTGCAAAGTCTGTGAGCGTGTCTGCTGGGACAAGAAATCATCTGTGATGAATGACTGACAGCTGGAGAGAGAGAGAGAGAAAACAAGCCTAGAAAGACACAAGCGCGTTCATCATAAGAACAGACACAGTGGAGCGTCGCGTACCTGCTAGTCTCGTAAATCCCTGTAATCTCTCTCTTATTTTTATGATCATTCAGTGTCCAAGAGGAACAGAATGTATGAGACAGTCTGTACTTTGTTAAAGCCCCACAGAGACATAAAGATTGGAAAAGCACAGAGACAAAGAGAGAGACGACAGTACAGGAGTGCAACCTGCCGGTGGGTCACAGCGAATGTGGATTTACAGGCAAACTTCAGCTTTATTCAGCTAACAGTGTGTTTAGCTTCCAGACTATATATTTTATCATAGATCAATACCATTATATTAAATCTGTGCAGTCAGATTATGATTCTAGAATAGTTATTTTAACAACCAAAAACTACTTCCACTAAAGAACAATTACAGCATTTGTCAGCAGTATTTGCAACCCATTTTCCTAAGTAAAACAGGATAAGCTGGAAGAAATGTACACTGAAAGAAAACAGGCTTTTAAACAATTTTCACTCAGAAATTGCTAGTAAATTTCTGAAATAAAAAGAAACGGCAAGTAATACATTGAATTTAAGATTACATTTTAAAGTAGAAAGATGGAAATAGTATTTTCTTGTAAAACCTACTCCAGTAATCTACTTTGAAAAATCCAAACTGATTGGATTGATTGGTAAAAAGTGTCTCTATGATGGATGGTTATAAAATAAGACGGCGTAGTGACATCTAATAAGACATTAAATAATGTATTTAAAGCTTGAACAGGGTTTTGAGGAATAGTTCATGCAAAAATGAAAATTTGCTCACCCTCAGGCCATCCAAGATGTAGATGAGTTTGTTTCTTCATCAGATTTGGAGAAATGTAACATTAAATCACCTGCTCACCAGTGGATCCTCTGCAGTGAATGGGTGCCATCAGAATGAGAGTCCAAACAGATGATAAAAACAACACAATAATCCACAAGTAATCCACTCCACTCCAGTCCATCAGTTAACATCTTGTGAAGAAAAAAGCTAAAACAAATCCATCAAGACGATTTTAACTTCAAACCATTGCTTCCGACTAAAATACGAGTCCATAATCCATAATAATATTTCCTCCAGTGAAAAAGTCCATCTCCTGTTTTCTCTTACATCAAAATCCACACACATATTTGTTTAGAACTGTTTTGGTCTATTTTGGCTTGTAAACGGTGTGCAGATTTCTCTCCTGATTCAGACCAGACAACTTTTTCACTGGAGGAAGCGTTATTATGGATTATGGATTCGTAGCAGCGGTTTAAAATTAAAAATTTCTTAATGATGGATTTGTTTCTTACAAACACACAGCTTTTGGCTTCACAAGACATTAATTGATGGACTGGAGTGGTGTGGATTACTTGTGGATTACTGTGATGTTTTTATCAGCTGTTTGGTCTCTCATTCTGACGGCACCCATTCACTGCAGAGGATCCACTGGTGAGAAAGTGATGGAATGCTACATTTCTCCAAATCTGATAAAGAAACAAACTCATTTACATCTTGGATGGCATTTTGGGTGAATGATTCCTTTAACGGTAATCAGAATAGCTATTCTTCTAGAGAGTAATATGGTCTGACTGTAGGCTGTTCACGGTTCACATGTGCACATCAACTATTTCATCCACTCATAGTATTATTAAACTCATATAGCTTTGTAATTTAACCCGAGCTGGAAACATCATCCCTCCGCCTGAGATGTTTGTTGTCATTGCGATGGATGTGTAACAGGTCATTACCGTACGACTGAGCGTCTTGCGGTTTCACTTCTGTATTCGCTCCATTAACGCTCAGGAGTCATTTAAAGAACATGAGAACATATTCAGATAAACAAACACAGCTTGAGCCGCTCGTAATGGGCAGGAAAACACTTCAAAAAGACGACATCTCTATGTGTTTTCGTATGCTTATTCAAGGCAAGTGGATGTGTGCGTGTGCGGGTTTACTAGGCATAAACTCTTAAAAATAAAATTTCCATTTAAAACCAACACAACTTAACGTCTGAAATGCAATAATAATTCAATCATAAACATGTAAAAAAAATAAAATAAATTAAAAATAAACACAATCAAAACAAATCACTTGATGAAATATTTCATTTGTTTAATTTGATGACCATTAACATGCAAATGTGTTGTTAAATTACTGAAATATTTACTTAAAATCTCAGAATGACTTTAAATAAATATTTAAAAGGAGTTTGGCTGACAAAAAAGTTTGGGAAATAATCATATTTTCAAAATGCATTTATTCAAATAGCTTAGAACCAGCATAAATGTCTCAAAAATATTAAATGCATTCAGTTAAAAAGTATGAAGATGGTTAAAATACAGCTAGCTTTGAGAAAAGCAATGTTCAGTTAGTTATTAAAATGTATGAGATTGAAGCAAGTTGGAATTATTGATAAAAAAAAACTAACTTTATTTATTTAAAACTCATTCAGATACTGTTACAGAAATTGTACCTGTTTCTCATGTATAACTGACAAGTAAGCATCACATTAAGCTCATTTTTGTTTATTTTATAACTGTAATCGAAACGGAAGGATATTTTATATGCAATTCAAATACATAAATGTTAACTTTAGGCCTAAATATTGTTTTGACTGCACTAGTGTTTAGAATAACCCATGCATTACTGGAAAACACTGATCTGAACAACAACTGCCTAGCAACAGCAAAGTATTTTGGAACTCTAATGTAGTAACTGCATAGCAACACCCTGGCAACAACTCAAAACACTAGTGTACAGAATTCAAGACTTTAATAACCAAATCCTGTTCAGGAATATAAAGACAAGTCTTTTTATTAAAAGAGCTTGTCTTGCAAAGTCATTTCATCTGCAGTTCGATTGGGATAGTGAATGTGTGTGTGTGTGTGTGTGTGTGTGTGTGTGTGTGTTGCACGGTTGATTTACTGGAGCGGGGGGAACAGATTCCACTCATGCAGATGATGATTGTAATTCCGTTAAGGAAAAATCACTGAGCTGGTTTTTCCTGTCGCACAGAAGGTCACAACATTCCCGCTGATGGCTGATGAACATGCAGCATTCCAGATTGGAAAGCTGCAGTTATACTGGCTCATTCATTTGACATCAACAACATTTTGCCTCTCATTATTCCACAAATTCACCTACATCAAACAGTTTTTCAGCAGATATCACCTTCTCTCATGCAAAGTCACACGTCACACCTGTCTGATGCAATAAGACATTATATACTAAAGTACTAAATTAGTTTAACATGGTAAACTCTACTAAAGCCTCTCTGTGTTTGGAATCTTTTCCCAGCCAATGATTGACACAACCATTCTGATTAGCCCCGCCTCTGCCTTGATATAGCTGCGTAATAAAAGCAGAATAAAAGCTTGATGGTTTAATGTTTTAAAATTAAGAAATTAAGATTGCCATAAATATGTAGATAAAATTATTTTTATAAGATTTTTTTTTTAATTGATTTTTGTATTTTATAGGTAAATTTTACAATAGCAATCATTTCACAATCATTTATTTTCTTATTTAGCAATAATAACAACAATAATAATTATTATTAATTATTAATTAGTATTATTATTAAATAGTCAAATTTATATATAATCACAAATTGTTTTGCTTTAAAAATTAAAATGACAACTAAATGCATCTGTACGCATACACATTTATAGGTAAATATACATACATTTATATATAAATGAATTATAATTCATTTTATTATGTATTGTAAATCTAATAAATTATATATAAATTATAATTTATTTATATCAATACATATTTTTAAACAAATAAATAACAAAAATAAATTTATATTTATGGATAGAAAATCTGGATCGATCAATCAGTTATTCAGTGATTCATTCACTGCATTTTAAATTGCAATCACAATTTTTTTTCTGAAAAATGACCCCAAAATGAGGTTTTAACCCCAAATCATACCCCTACTGCACACTTTACCAAATACAGTCATGCATTTAAAAAACCCACATACTGTGCAGATTCATACTGTGAAAATAGTACAAGTAGTATACTAGTGTGCTATTTTGAACACTTCCAATAGCTTGTGCAGGAATAAGGCTTCCCATTATTACACACAAAATATAAAACAAAACAGCAGTCACTTCTCTTCTGGATGTAGTCTGTTTTTTTTCACCATTAGAGGGCACAACACACACGTTCACCCACAACAACCTGCATTAAATAACGCTCGTGCACGACTCTCTCGCTCTCTCTATAGAGAGCAGGTGTTCCTCTGATAAGAGCCAAACACACATTACTGCACGTACACACACACACACACACACACACACACAAAAACACAACAGAAACACCTTCCTTTGTGCAGCCGCTTTACAAACGCAGGGTGTTTCTCTTGTGCTCCTGGTGTGTGTGTTAAAAAACACAATGATCCATAAAACTACATTCCGTCCCGGAGCCGAGGGCCACGGATGGGTGTGGGAACACATTAATCAATCAATGAACATCTGCACTGAAACTATTACTGTTTCTTCAGACAGAGCCGTTTCAATGCGTTTGGTTTGCAGGACAAACACAGGCGTTATTTTAACATGTCTGTATCCCAGAGTTCCTGAGGAGACGTCAGGATTCACTGATTGTTTTATTGATGTGCTGTTGAGATTAGGCTGTTCAAACACATGAAATTTTGCTGATGTGAGGATGGCCTGCAAATACAGTCTGATTGAAAACAGATTTTTATCACACTAGAAAATGCATAATAAACTTTCACTACAGTAACTACTGGAGAATGAATTATCTGTGGTAGGATTGAGGAGGTTTTTTAACAGCTATGATGAGAGTAAATCACTCAAAACCTGTCTGGGTCATATTTTGCCACAAAATGTAAAGAAAAAATAAACTTACATTTTTGCTTAAACAAAATGAAGGCTATTTTAGGACCTTTACAATTTATTGCATTGTGATTACAACTATGGTAGGCAACCCAATTTTCATTTTTGCAAAGCAAGAATTAAAAACAAAACACAAAAAAACCCCAATTCTTATTATTGTATTAATAAAATAGAAATATACAATTTAAATGATAAAGTAACACATTTTATGAAAAATGAATGAAATTTAATGAAAATCATCATTAAAAATGAGAATTATAAATAAAATAAAAGTAAAAAAAAGGAATTAAAAATATACATACATTTATACATTAATTTATTTTAAAATAAATGTATAAATAACGTACATAGAAATTAATCATATGAATCATGAAATATTAAATGAAATAAATTAAATATTAATGATATATATTTATAATTAATTATTTTAATAAGAAAATAATAATATACAATTTAAATTGGAAAGTACCAGCACTAAAAATGAGAATTACGAAAAATAAAATATATTAAAAATATATACATTTCTAAGTTAATTTATTTAAAAATATATAAATAAATGCACATACTATATATATATATATATATATATATATAATTGAAAATGTATATTAAAAAAGGAAAATATATATTAAAAATTTTTTGATGTAAAATACATTCTACTCTTTTCTCTTAAAGTATGCATGCTTGTGCATCCCATACCATATAATATCATAGATAATAGTATGATAGATAAGACAAAGGTACCAATGAGTGAACACCTGCAAACGCAAACCATATTGATCAAGATGTTTTAGCATATGTATCAGTACTCAAAAGTATGTAGTGCAGAAATATTACAGGATCATTTAATCGCAGTTCTCAGATCTCAACAGCAGTTCAACACGAGCAAAACTTCAGACAGTAAATCTATACGATTCCTCCAGGACGGTGAAGCAGACACGGTGGCAGAATCAGGTTATAGTGTGTCGAGGACTGAGAATCAATTTCAGGCCGTTTCTCTCTGCAATGAGAGAGAAGAAAAGAGCAGGTCGATATCTACAGTCAGCAATCCCTCTGACAAACTCATCATCAGACGAAAGAAAAACGCACGATAAACAACTTCTCACAGCGGAGATCACCGTTACACAGAATATAAGACAGGGAGAGAAGAAAAGACCTGGAGTTGTTAACGGCTGTAAACGGTCACACTGAATCTGTGAACAATTTCTGCTCAGATTAGACACAGTGCAGGACAACATCTGAACATGAGATATGAAATACTTCAGTGACTAATAAAATACTTTTATGTTCACTGTGAACTTTCATTGTGAGGACATTCCCTCCCCAAACACTTCACTAAAGCTGCATTTAGTTCATCAAAAATACAGTAAAAACAGTAAAAATGTGAAATATTATTACCATTTAAAATAGCTGTTTTCTATGTGAATGTATTGTAAAATATAATTTATTCCTGTGATCAAAGCTGAATTTTCAGCATCAATACTCCTGTCTTCAGTCACATGATCTTTCAGAAATCATTCTAATATGCTGATTTGCTGCTCAAGAAATATTTACATAAAAAAGAAAGAAAGAAATGAACACTTTTATTCAACAAGGACTCATTTAATTGATTAAAAGTGCCAGTAAAGACATTTATAATGTTACAAAAGATTTCTATTTCAAATAAATTCTGTTCATTTGAACTTTCTATTCATCTGTGAATCCTGAAAAATAAAATGTATAATGGTTTCCACAGAAATATGAAGCAGCCCAACTGTTTTAGACATTGATAATAATCAGAAATGTTTCTTGAGCAGCAAATCAGAATATTAGAATGATTTCTGAAGGATCATGTGACACTGAAGACTGGAGTAATGATGCTGAAAATTCAGCTTTGATCACAGAAATAAATTACATTTGACAACTAAAACAACTATTTTAAATTGTAAAAATATTTCAAAATAGTACTATTTTTATTGTATTTTTGAAAAAATAAATGCGGCCTTGGTGAGCAGAAGAGTCTTCTTTCAAAAAATAAATAAATAAATAAATAAATCAGCGTTTGCCTGGTAGTGTACATAAGACAAAACTGATTGTAATTTCTCTTTAAGCAAACACTCTTTCATCAAGCGTAGTTTAAAGTGTACAGAAAGCTAACATTACCATAAAAACAACCTCTAGACAGAAAAAGGCAGCAGTGTGCTAAAGAAAGCCGTGTGTTTATGAGCGGTTTGGGTGGTCTCATCTATCAGAATGACACCAACCCACAAATACAGTTTACTTTAGCAGGCTGATTTGCTTCAGTCGAGGAGTTTTTCCTCACAGCATGTGCTGCCAGCGGCCAAGAGAGGGTAAACTGACCCTGGATCAGAAAACTGAACGTTTGTGGAGCAAAACACCCCCTACTGGATGGACAGAGTAAGAACAGATTTACAAAGAAGTGATAGTCACAAAAAGAGTCTATTTATTGCAGCGTTATTTTAGTAATGAGATATAGGTTTAATATGTTCTGTTTTCCTTTTAATTGTAGTTAAAAAGTAATAATTTTGTGTTGTGTCATTTTGTTCAGTTTTTTTGCATATATATATATATATATATATATATATATACATACATACATTCATACACACACACACACACACATATATACATACACAAAATAATTTTTATTTAATTTTAATAAAATATTTTTTATTTTATTTTTAATTGAATTTTTAATAAATTTTTTTTTTTTTTTTTTTTTTTTTGCCTATATAGGCAAAAAACCTGTTACAAATTTACATAATAATTTTTATTTAATTTTAATAAAATAATTTTTATTTATTTATTTATTTTTTAACTTTTAGAAATGTTAAAAATATCTGGCTGGAATAACTTTTTTTTTTTAATATTTCATTTGAGTTGACATTTACTTTATTTTAAGTAACAAAGGTTTTGTTAAGGTTTTAGTTTTAGTTGTTAACCCTACATAGCTTCTGCCAAAACACCATAGTTAGTCAAGCATTACTATTACTAGTTCCCCTAACGTTAAGTATTATATTCAGGTGTGTAGCTTGTCCTGTATTATTTGTATGACATGAATCCTCAAATCACCACTTGCTTTTATTCAGAAACTTTAAAAATATAGTTACCAAAGCTACTATTTAGTAATAAATAATAAATTAAAATGATCAAAAATATTCTGAAGCTTCTTATACTGTATGTAGGAGATGTCATGTTAATTTATTATGATTTTACACATGGAAATTATGGAAAGAATGGTAGCCTATTTTTTTAATGATAAAAAAACAACTGCAGCTCCAAAGCAAAGTAATCAAATTCTTCTTAATCTAAAAATGATCATAATACTCTCGCATTAAATGTTAAATAGTCCTGTAATGATTTCAGCACCTCGTGTTTGTTTGTGTGTGTGTGTGTGTGTGTGTGTGTGTGTGTGTGTGTGTGTGTGTGTGTGTGTGTGTGTGTGTGTCTGGCAGTGATGTCGTCAGACTGTGGCATCATCCTGTCTGAGCCGGTTACCGAAATGTTGAGAAATATCATTCCCACAAACCCCTGAGATCTGCAATCCGTACAGACACACAGAGTGTTGTGTTGTAAGGTTGGACCTGGAAAAAGTAATTTAAGTAATATAATTTTATTGCAGTAACAATAACTTTGATGATTACCATGATAAATGTCCGTTCTTTAGATCTATTAAAATATAATTAGTAGTGCAGGAGTGCTGAATGAATGAGAGCTACATAAGGAAAAAATGAGTTACTGCATGTGAATACATGTTTAGCCATCTGTTACAGGCCGGAAAATATGCAGTGTTATTTTAGTATTATTTATAGTATTACAGCTTTTATTAATATTTTGAATTAGCTTTTATTTATTTACTGTATATATTCAGGGTTTTATTTTAGTTAAATTTTTAGTGATTTTGTTATGTACATTTGTCATGTACTAGTTTTTATTAGCATTTAGGTTTCATTTATTTTTATTTCAGTTTTGGTTTAGTTTTAGTTTTTATTTATTTTTAGTTAGTAATTTTAGTGCTTCAACTTAAACTTATTTCAGTTTGCTGCCAAGGCAACATTCTTAATTGTCATAGTTTACGTTTTCATCTTAAATTTATTTTATTTCAACTTTATTGCAACTTTATTTCAGTTAAATTTTTTTTAAAATAGTTTTAGTCTTAGTTAATAATAACGTAGGGGTCCTATGGAAAGTGCCACAACCTGAACCCCGTCACAACCTTGTGGCATGCAGATGCTGGCAAGCGAGCGCGTGACAGACAAATGCCATGCAAAGGTCGCAATCTTTCCATCGCCCCAGCGCAAATTCGCTAACCTTGGTGCCCGCAGGGACCTCTGAGTACATCGCTGCTGGAGATAGCCAAGCCGCTGTTCCTTTTCCCACAGAAGTCGGAAGGGATTTCGACCTTCAATGAAAGATAGCTTCAAGTCTTTCCTATTTGTTGTTACAGCTTGGCAGTAACGACGGGGAAGCGAGCCTTCCGGAGAAGGGCGCTACAGAGGCCACATCCTGCCCGAAGGGAGGTAACATGTGGACACTGATATGGACTGACCCAGGTCTGGGGCAGTACTACATACGACTGGACCCTGGGGCAGATCCTACCTAGGGTAGGGAGGAGAGCTGCCAGCAGGGCCTGACAGAGGCTCTGTCAAGGGAAGACACAGGTTTACCGTGAGGGAAACCTTACCGTGGAAGAATACACATATGGGATTACCCGAAGGGAATCAAGCCATACGGACACCTAGCCCAGTACAGGGGCTGACCGGAGACCCGGGAGAGCTAACACCAGTACTGGGCCTGGCGTCAGACTGCTCCGCCCAGTCTGACTGCCAGGGGTGCTGGAGGAACTCCACCAGGGTTCGCCGTCCGGGGAACTGAACTGGTGGAGGAAAAAGGCACTCGTATCCCCGGGTGAGGGGGTATGGCGCAGCAAGCGTGACACCGGCCAGCTCTTCCCGCCACTTACCTGTTACCCAACACATGGGAAGAAACTGGCTCAACGCGGAGACTGTAGAATCTCGCGAAGGTGTTCGGTGTCGCCCAGCCCGCAGCTCTACAGATGTCTGCCAGAGAGGTGCCGTGCGCCAGCGCATAGGAGGAGGCAACACTCCGTGTGGAGTGAGCCCTCACCCCCAGGGGGCACGGCTCGCCTTGAGACTGGTACGCCAAGGCGATGGCATCCACTATCCAGTGGGCCAACCTCTGCTTGGAGACAGCCTTCCCTTTCTGCTGACCTCCGTGGCAAACAAAGAGCTGTTCAGAGCTTCTAAAGCTCCGGGTGCGGTCCACGTATATGCGCAGTGCTCTTATGGGACACAGCAACGCCAAGGCTGGATCTGCCTCCTCCGAGGGCAGTGCTTGCAGGTTCACCACCTGATCGCGGAAGGGCGTGGTGGGAACCTTAGGCACGTATCCAGACCGGGGTCTTCGCTCACCGAAAATGCTTGGAGGTCCCCGACCCTCTTGATGGAAGTGAGCGCGGTCAGGAGCGCTGTCTTAGCCGACAGAAATTTCAGCTTGACTGAGTCCAGCTGCTCAATGGGACCCCTCTGAAGTCCAGCCAGGACGACAGAAAAATCCCAGGAGGGCATCAGGGGTGACCTAGGAGGATTTAACCTTCTGGCACCCCTCAGGAACCTCACGATGAATTCGTGCTTTCCCAGGGACCGGCCGTCCACTGCATCGTGATGGGCCGCAATAGCAGCCACATACACTTTCAAGGTGGAGGGTGACAGCCTACGCTCCAACCTTTCTTGCAGGAAAGAAAGCACTACTCCAATCGTGCACCTTCGCGGGTCTTCTCGACGAGAAGAACACCAGTTCGCGAACAGACTCCACTTCAGTGCATAGGCTTGCCTTGTTGAAGGAGCTCTAGCCTGAGTGATGGTCTCTACCACAGGCCGTGGTAGACCACTCAAGTCTGCCGCGTCCCGTCCAGGAGCCACACATGGAGGTTTCGCAGATCTGGACGCGGGTGCCATATGGTGCCGAGCCCCTGAGAAAGGAGTTCCTTCCTCAGAGGAATGCGCCGGGGGGTGCTGTCGCGAGGAGTATGAGTTCGGTAAACCAGGTCCGGGTGGGCCAGTAAGGCGCGACCAACAGGACCTGCTCCTCGTCCTCCCTGACCTTGCACAGTGTCTGTGCAAGCAGGCTCACTGGGGGAACGCATACTTGCGTAGAGCCCGAGGCCAGCTGTGTGCCAGTGCGTCTGTGCCGAGGGGGCCCTCGGTCAGGAAAAAGTACAGCTGGCAGTGGGAGGACTCGCGGGAAGCAAACAGGTCTACCTGAGCTTCCCCGAATCGACTCCAGATCAGCCGGATCGTCTCGGGATGGAGTCACCATTCTCTGGGGAACGTGAGCTGTCGTGAGAGCGCATCAGCTGCACGATTGAGCTCCCCGGAATGTGGACAAGCAACGATTTGAGCTGCGTGTGACTCCAAAGGAGGAGATGGCGGGCGAGCTGTGACATGCGACGTGATCGTAGACCTCCCAACCGGTTGATGTACGAGATAGCCGCAGTGTTGTCTGTATGGACCAACACGTGCTTGCCTAGAAGCAGTGGCCGGAACTGCCGCAAGGCAAGGTGCACTGCCAACAGCTCCAGGCAGTTGATGTGCCAAAGCAGTCGAGGCCCTGTCCAGAGCCCCGAGGCTGCCTGCCCGTTGCATGTAGCACCCCAACCCGTGCTGGAGGCATCTGTCGTGACAACAACATGCCGGGACACTTGTTCTAGGGGCACCCCGGCCCGTAGAAAGGCAAGGTCCGTCCAGGGGCTGAAGGAGCGGCGACACTCCTGTGTGATGTTCACACGAAGTGTACCGTGGCGCCATGCCCATCTCGGGACTCGGGAGTGTAACCAGTGCTGAAGTGGTCTCATATGAAGCAATTCGAGCGGCGAGACTGCGGCTACGGATGCCATATGCCCCAGGAGCCTCTGAAAAGGGTTTCAGTGGTACCACCGTCCTGCCTCTGAAGGAACTCAGGCAGTTCAGCACGGACTGGGCACGCTCGTTAGTGAGACGTGCCATCATACTCACCGAGTCTAACTCCACACCGAGAAAAGAGATTCTCTGCATGAGGGAGAGTTTGCTCTTTTCCCAGTTGACCTGAAACCCCAGCTGGCTAAGTGCCGGAGCACTGGGTCCCTGTTATCACACAACTGTTCTCGCACGCGGGCCATGCTCGAGATAGTTGAGGATCCTGATGCCCACTTCCCATAGCGGGGCAAGAGCGCCCTCCGTGACTTTCGTAAAGACACGGGGGGACAGGGACAGCCAGAAGGGGAGAACACTGTACTTCCCTGCCTGACCCTCGAGCGCAAACCGTAGAAACGACCTGTGTCAAGGCCATATCGAGACATGAAAGTAAGCGTCCTTCAGGTCGACCGCTGCAAACCAATCCTGGGGCTAGGTGCATCCAGGATTGGCCAAAGGCCACCGCCTTTCTTGGGTACGATGAGGTAGGGGCTGTAAAACCCCTGCCTCATCTCGGCTGGAGGGACCGGCTCGATTGCATCCTTTGCCAGGAGAACAGCAATCCCCTCACGCAAGACAGGTGCATCTCGGTCTGCCACCAAAGTCTCGAGAACGCCACTGAACTTGGGAGGTTGCCTGGCGAACTGAATCGCATAGCCGAGTCGGATTGTGCGAATGAGCCAGCGGGACGGGTTGGGCAGCGCAAGCCACGCCCCCAAACTCCGTGCGAGTGGCACCAAGGGAACAATCGACATAACCGCGTTGGTGCAGCGGCAGGGAGTTGAGCTGGATAGCCCAGAAGGCATTGCGTTCTGACCGATCACAGCAGAACTCCCCGCATCCCCGGAGGGACTGGCCAGAGATGCGTGGAGAGGCATTGCGTCTCCCAACCGCAACTTCTTGGCTACTGGCAAAAGAGAGGGGGCTCGTGGGCGAGAGTGAGGAGGCATCGCGTCGCTCATTGTCGACCCGCGAGCCTGAGGACCCGGAGGAAAAGGAAATTGCTCTTTCTTTGACAATGTCAACAGAAACAGAAGATTCCCCACCCGGCCCTCCTCCGGGGGAAGGAGCGGCGCTGTCCTCGCCATCTCCCAAGAAAGAGCAGCTTCCCACATCTCCGGGTTGCCTGTGTCAGGGCCGCTTTGTTACCTTCCTGGCTGACTTAGGGGCTGGCTGGGACACAGGGGGCGCTGTGCTCCTGCGAGAGGCTCAACGCACCGGCCTAGGTGTTACCTCAGCACGGGGCGGAGCGGCTCTGGGGGACACAGGAGGGCGCCCACGGCGACAAGCAGACCGGGGCTTGCCCTGCGGTGGAGCGGTGGCAGATGATGCATCACGCCGGGGCAAGATGTGTTGGATGGCCTCGGTCTGCCTCTGTACTGCCGAGAACTGCTTGGCACAGTCCTCGACAGTGTCGCCGAACAGTCCAGCCTGGGAGACACTGTCGACATCGCTCGTCTCAGCAGGGCTGAACCATAGATGGCACTCTTGGACCACAAGTGTGGACATCGCCTTCCCGAGGGACTGCACTGTGACTTCCGTTACCCGTAGGGCACGGTCAGTCGTCGAGCACAGTTCCTGCTTCAACCTCGGGTTGGTACTACCCTCGTGCATTTTAATGCCTTGGCTTGGTGTACTCGCAGGATAGCCATGGCATGCCGAGCAGAGGCAGCTTGGCCCGCAGCACTGTAAGCTTTGGCCGCGAGAACGGTCGTCAGCTTACAGGCTTTGGACGGGAGACGAGGACGATTCCGCCAAGTGGCGGCGTTTTGCAGGCACAGGTGCACCGCAACCGCACTCTCCACCTGGGGAATGTCAACGTACCCCCTAGCCGCCCCGCCATCGAGGGTAGCGAGGATGGGGGAGACAAACGAGCCGCTTCTGGCCGTAAAAAGGGGCCGTCCACAACTTCATCAGCTCCTCGTGCACTTCCGGGAAGAAAGGGACCAGGGCAGGGCGTGGTCGCGAGCCACGGCCCGTGCCGAGGAGCCAATCATCCCACCGCGAGGACTCGGGACTGAGAGGTGTGCACGCCTCCAGCCCGATGCTCGCGGCGGCCCGGGAAAGCACGGCCGTCAACTCTGTGTCCGATTCGGCGGCGGCCGCAACACCCGAGGGGGGCAGCCCCACCGAATCTTCATCCTCAGAGGACGATTGCCCATCCCCCAATGCAGCTATTGACATCTGATCCTCTATCGGCGCGCCGAATGAAACGCTGAGCTCGCCGTAAGACGGCACAGCAGAATCATTGGGGAGCCGCACAGAACAGCTGCTGCGGGAGGAGTGAAAGGTCCGTGGGGACTGGCCCGGCGGAAAGGCTCTTACTGTAACCCTCAGATCGCCCAGAGCACTAGCCGATGGTTCTCTGCTCGTAGCAGAGAAGCCAGCGCGGGTAGTGACATAGGGAGCCTCTCTCATCCCTGTGAGGAGAGAGAGGCGCGATCGCAGCGCTGTCATGGTTACACGCTCAAAACGAGTGCATAAACCATCCACGATCGCAGCTTCAGCGTGCTGGATGCCCAGACACTGAAGACAACGATCGTGGCTGTCGACGGAGGATAGGAAACGACCGCAACCAAGAGGACCCGGCCGGAATGGCGTCTTTAAAAAGACGCGAACCGACCGTGATTTGCTCTTTTAGGAAATTGCTCTTTTAGTTGAAGTGCCCAGGGGAATCGCTGCAGACAGGGACACCGCTGTTCGCACCGTAACGCCAACCAGAACAGCTTCCAGACAGATGATGAAAGGCTTTGTGGAGATCAACACGTTCATCCACTCGGTTCCGAAGCAAAAATCTAATGAGTGGATGCACCTGCCGCCTATTTATACCCGTGAGGGCAGGGAGTGGCTCAGGTATGCAAAATCCACTAGCCAATATTCATTGGCGTTTTCTCTTAAAGTCAGAGATGATTGGGGCTTCCAAGTAAATCCCCTATGTCGTCACGACATAACTCGTAGTGAGCGACAGATAGGGAACCCTGGTCTAACCCTTGAGACATCTTTGCCACACCTTAGCAACCACTGAAAACACCCTAGCAACAATCCACAATGTCATAGCAACCACCCTAAACACCCTATCAACGCCCTAGCAACCACTTAGAATACCCTAGCAGACTACAGACTAGCAAACAGACCCTGAAGACTGTTTTGGCATACCTTAACCATTGTGAACACCCTAGCAACCATCTACAATGTCATAGCAACCTCCCTGAACACTCTAGCAACTGTTTAGCAACACCCAAGCAAACCATCCACAATGTAATAGCATCCATCCTGACCTGAACACCCTAGTAACCACTTACGGCACCTTAGTGACCATTCACAATGTCATAACAACCATCCTGAACACCCTAGCAACACTCTAGCAACCACTCAGAATGCCCTAGCAACACCCTAGACTGTTTTGGCACACCTTAACCATTCTGAACACCCTAGCAACCTGCCACAATGTCATAACAACCACCCTGAACACCCTAGCAACCATCCACAATGTCATAACAACACCCCAAACACACTAGCAATGCTCTAGTAACTATCCACAAGGCCATAGCAACCACCCTAAACACCATAGCAACCACCCACAGTGTCATAGCATCCATCCTGACCTGAATACCCTAGTAACCACTTACGGCACCCTATCAACCATTCACAATATCACAGCAACCAACCTGAACATCCTAGCAACCACTTAGAACACCGTAGCAACCATGCACAATGTCATAGCAACCTCCCTGAACACCCTAGAAACCATCCACAATGTCACAGCATCCATCCTGACTTGAACACCCTAGTAACCACTTACGGCACCCTATCAACCATTCACAATGTCACAGCAACTAACCTGAACACACTAGCAACCACTTAGAACACCGTAGCAACCATGCACAATGTCATAGCAACCACCCAAAACACTCTAGCAACCAACCACAATGTCACAGCATCCATCCTGATCTAGTAACCACTTATGGCACTCTAGCGACAATTCACAATGTCATAACCACCACTGAACACCCTAGCAACACTCTAGCAACCACTTAGAACACGCTAGCAACTGCTTAGCAACACCCTAGACTGTAATGACACACATTAACCACTGTCAACACCCTAGCAACAATCCACAATGTCATAACAACCTCCCTGAACACCCTAGCAACCATTCACAAGGCCAAAGCAACCACCCTAAACACTCTAGTAACTCCCTGGCAATGCCCTAGCAGACTGCAGACTAGCAGAAATACCCTGTAGACCGTTTTGCAACAACTTATCAACACCATAGCAACCAACCTGAACACCCTAGCATTGTAGCAGCACATTTTATATGGACAAGTGCTACTATTTTCTTAGATAGATAAATGTATAAATCTAGTTCTTATTATTTTTTTGGTCCATAATTAAATCCATATCTATCCTTGTTACACTACAGTGTAATTATACATTTAAGTACTGAGTAATATTTATTAACTACATGTACTTACTATATGGTTAGGGTTCGGCTTAGGGTTACTTGCATGTAATTATGCATTATTAATTATTACAATAGTAAGTACATGTAACGTGTAACAAGGACACCTTAAAATAAAGTATTACCATATATTATTATTATTTATTTATTTATTGGTCCATAATTACATCTATAAATTGCTCTACATGCTTTTAGTCATGCCAATAATCGACACCAAACTACATGCTCCATCTAGACTCATGCATTAAATGAACACTTCAGCTACTTCAGCTTCTCCATATGCAATTTCCTTTGACATTATCAGTGTGATTGTGTAAAAGGAAACTGCATATGGAGAAATCACAGAAATCAGCTCATGAAAATCTAAATGTTGCTTTCAAATGCTTAAAACAGCAAAATGGGCTGTTGCAATTGAAGGCCGTTTAGACATGCACACACAGTGAAAACCGCAGAAATTAGATTACAGTGCTGCACGCTGGACATGTGAGGGTTTAATGCTGGTGCAGTGCACCGCTGAAACGCACTAATAAAACACTCAGTGTGTGTGTGTGTGCCGGTGCTGCATGATTTCCTCCCTCCTCCTCACTCGTGTTCGCTCTTTTTGTTTCTCTTTGTGCTCGGCCGACCGTTATCTTGGAGGAAATGGAAACCCTGAGGGAGAGGAACTCTGTTAACCCAATGCTGTCAAATCAACAGCTCCCTTTGTTTCCTATCAAAGACATTCAGCCTCTTTACAGTTTAGATTTCAGCTCATTAGACAAATATTTCCCATCATCCCCCGGAGCAGCCTGAAGCGTTGTCTTTGATGAGGCTCTGGACAAGTAATACAAATGTTGTTTTTCAAAGAAAAAAAAAAAAAAACACATTTAATACTCTACCAGCAAATGCACAGACACACACACACACACACACACACACTCAAAAACACACAATAGCACGTACAGCAGCCCTGAAAACTAATTGTAGAAACTTTAGTCACACTTAGAAATGTGTGAATGTCCTTCATCAGATCAAGTGCAGAGAATCACATTAACATCATCATGATTCACTCCCACGAAACTACAATTAAAACTAAAACCATTAAAAAACATTTTCGCTAATTGAAATAATGCTGAAATAGAATAAAATCTAAATATTGGATGAAAAACTTCAACTTATTTCAGCTAGTTGCCAAGGCAACATTTCTAACTAACATCTTTTAAGTTGAAGTTGAAGTACTAAAATTAATAAAACTAAAATATTTAAAGTTAAATAGAAGTATTTAAAAATATATTTTAAAAATAAAAATTTAAAATAACAGTTACTAAAATTTTAACTAAAATTAAGATGAAAACTGAAAATGAAAGCTATGTTAGAGCACCTCCGTTTAAAACATCCTCAAGTGGAGTATACGGCATGGTCAAAGATTAGATGCTCTAAAATGTGTATATATATATATGATGTTGCGATTAAGCACAAATTATATATATATATAAAATCAAACAATTGAAAATCTATATTATTATTATTATTATTATTATCATTATTTCAAAATAAATACTATAATAGTAAATAAACAATACTAAAATTGATAAATAATGATCCAATAACCACAAACAAACAAAAAGTCACATACAGTAATGCTGTCTTCTTTTTCAACACTACATTTATTAGTTATCATTCCAAACCATACAAATTAAGTATAAAGTGTGTTTAAGCATCTTTTTTTACAATTACTGACACTTGCTTTGATTTTTGTGAACTAATAATGCAATGACATACATACATTTTTAAGTGTGACCCAAGTGTCTAAATACGTTTTGGGGCCACTGTGAGTGCAAAGACACATATTGACACAAAATCGCACTTTCAAATACATACAAAGAAAATTGGGGTGACAGTTTCTCCCTGACACAGTGACACACAGTCCTGGGAAAGGCAAATGTGGCCGCTCTGTATTATTTGCTGTCTGTCTGAGTGCAAATATAAAGGGAAAATGCTTCCGAGTATAGAAAAGACAAATCATCAAATGATATTTATTTAATATCGTCATCATTTCTCCTACACAACAATGAGATTAAAGGAATAGTTCACCCTCAGGTCATCCAAGATGTAGATGAGTTTGTTTCTTCATCTGATTTAGAGAAATGTATTGCATCACTTGCTCAGCAATTGATCCTCTGCAGTGAATGGGTGCCGTTAGAATGAGAGTCTAAACAGCTGATAAAAACATCACAATAATCCACGCCACTCCAGTCCATCAGTTAACATCTTGTCAGCTAACCAATCACAGCGGAGGAGGGGCGGGACTAATACCGAGCAACCGTCACACCCTGCTTGTACTACGACTAAACAACAATAGAGAAGTTAATCGCTTTGTCTCAGAGTATTTATGTCTTTACCAGATGGAACTGCCGGACTACCATCTTATTGTAATGAAAAATAATGCTTGGAGAAACATTTCATTCACAATGCGTCGGCCATTACTTCAGCGGATATTCAATATCATAGCAACCACAGCATCTCAATGGAAAAAACGCTGCACTCTCAAGTTCTCACAGCTGAGCGTTTTCAGCAGAGCACCTGGCATTTTCAGCTGGCTAAAAACGCTTGGTGGACACGCAGCCTAAGACATTTTTAACTTTAAACTGTTGTTAAAGGGATACCCCACCTCAAAATGAAACCCGTGAAAGCTTCGTTCGTCTTCGGAACACAATTTAAGATGAAAACCAGGAGGCTTGTGACTGTCCCATTGGCTGCCAAGTAAATAAAGGTCCAGAAAGTAAGAATAACTTTGTCAGAATACTCCATCTGCCATCAGTGGTTCAACCGTAACGTTATGAAGCAACGAGAATACTTTTTGTATGGAAATAAAACAAAAATAATGACTTTATTCAACAATTCGGCACCGTAACGCTACCGTAGTGTCATTTTGGAGAGTATCCCTGCACGCAAAATGCGTATGCTCTTCTGTGTCAGCCGCGACACAAAGATACGTTTTGTACGTGGATTTACACTTTGATCTGAACGCAAACAGCGCATCCCTGTGTCGCAGCGATATTCTCCAAAATGGTGCTACGGTGACGTTACGGTGCCGAATTGTTGAATAAAGTCGTTATTTTTGTTTTATTTCCGTACAAAAAGTATTCTCATCTCTTCATAACGTTACGGTTGAACCACTGATGGCAGATGGAGTATTCTGACTTTTCATACTTTTCTGGACCTTGACAGAGTTATTTACTTGGCAGTCAATGGGACAGTCACAAGCCTCCTGGTTTTCATCTAAAATATCTTAAATTGTGTTCCGAAGACGAACAAACAACGCTTCCAGTAAAAAAGTGGTCTGGTCTGAATCAAGCGAGAAATCTGCACAGAACAAACACTGTTTACAAGCCAAAACAGTTGATGGATTTTGATGTGAGAGACAACAGGAGATGGACTTTTTCACTGGAGGAAGAGTTATTATGGATTATGAACTCATATTTTAGCCAGAAGTGATGGTATGAAGTGAAAAACGGCTTAATGATGGATTTGTTTCTAATAAACATGCTGCTTTCCTCTTCGCAAGACATTAATTGATGGACTGGAGTGGTGTGGATTACTTGTGGATTATTGTGATGTTTTTATCAGCTGTTTGGACTCTCATTCTGACGGCACCCATTAACACACTCAAACGTTTCTCCTCAAATGATCTGAGCTGCTCCATATTAATTTTACAGCTCTATGCCCTTATACTGAATGACAGTCTGGGTCTGTTTCGGGAGAAACATCTGTGACAAAGAAATTAAACCCCATTAACTCTCCTGAGCTATGAAAATGAAATCTTCTTCTGCTGGACTCTGGCCACGTGCAGAATCACATGCTGCTTTGATTCAGTGAACAACAAGATGCCTGCAGCACTCAAACATAAGAGACAGAGATCAGTGCCTTTACAAACAGAACAGACTTTGAGACAGAGAGAGAGAGAGAGAGAGAGCTGAGTGTTTATCTGCACAGACAGCGGTAAAGAAAACTCTGTTCTGTCTCTCCTGTTGAAGCATTGACACGTCTGATCTCTCAGTGTGAGGTCTGGATAGTGTGTTATATTGTGGTTGAATCTTTAGCATGCACGACACTCTAAAAAATAAAGGCTGTAACCTTCTTCTACTATAAAGAACCGTTTGTGCAATGGAAAGATTCCATGGATGTTAAATGTTCTTTGTGGAACCATCAATGCCAATAAAAAGAACTTTGTTTTAAGAGTATATGAAATTACTTTTCAAAGTTATAAATAAAAGAAAGATTATTGGAGTATGTTTTACAAGAAAATGCTATTTTAGTTTTTCTGCTTCAGAAGTACGCATTCAATTCAATGTCTTACTTGCTGTTTCTTCGTAATTATTGTGAAATTTTCTAGCAACTCCTGAAGTAAATCCTACAGTATTTTTTTTCTGTGCAGACATACATTAACTAGTCTATGAAATCAGACAAAAAAAACTTTTTTAAATTTCAACTATATTTTTATTCTAAATTTATTTTTATATTTTGTTATTTAATAAATAATACATTTTTCTTAAATTATTTCTATTTCTAAATCTGTTATTTTTTAAATTATTTACCTTGTTTTATATATTTTTTTACATTATTATTTAATAAATAGTGCAGTTTTATTTTATAAATGTTTCTATTTATAAATTGTTTTTATTTTATACAATGTGTTATTTTTGTTTTATAATTGAATTAAAATGGAAAAAAGTTTTTTATTCTTTATCTTTTTATTTAAAAAAAAATGTTTCTATGTATAAATTGTTCTTTATTTTATAAATGGTTTTATTTTTGTTTTATAATTTAATTAAAATTTTAAGAAGTTTATTTTTTTTATCCTTAATCTTTCAATGAAATGATATTACACAATATTTTGGTAATTTCAGTTTACTTTTTTGTGTTAATTTTTGTGTCATTAAAAAGCAAAGGGCCGGCGCCGGGGGGGGAGTGTGGGGGGGTAAACGAGTTGCTGTGCCCCCCACTTTCCATCCTCTCCCCTCCTTGCTGAACGTGATCGATTTCGAAAGCAAAAGTGAAACCAATTAAACAGTGCACATAAGAAAGCGATTGCACGCTTCAGCAAATGCACGCGATCACAGATTGCACGCTTCCCACCTGACACCTACCCCCCAACACACACACACACAACGTGATTTGTGGCCCCCCTAGAAATTCAAATGCCCCCCTGATGGAGGTGCCCTGGCGCCGACTCTGAGCACATAGGCAGCAATCAGGCATTGCATATCATCTATAAATGTGTCAAAGTGCAGCGAATGCCTTGCGGTTTGCAGGAAGGTGTCAGTTGTGTGGCCCAGATATGCATTTCTGATACTCACCATCTCTTTACCATTCCTGCAGTGTCTCTCATGGGATAAATAACACGTCACAGTTTCTAGCGCTTTTCATTCATTTGAGTTTGGGAGCAGTCTGTGTGCTGAAATAGGTTACGAGAATACACACACACACACACACACGCTTCCCTAGAGATCCTGCTGAATCTGTCAGAATCTACTTCTGTCAGTGATAATGTAACTGCTAGATCTGCTGAACAGCACACAGATAGACTTCTACTGCTTTTATATAAATATAATTATAATGCCTCCCGTCTAACTCTGCCTTCTGCAGTATGCAGTATATACACTGTGCACAGTATGCAAATTTTCTGCATGACAACCTCACCTCATTTGCCAAATGTGCAGCGTACAACCAGAGGTACTGTACTCAATGCAGTTCACCCAAACTGAACTTCCTTTTACAGTGTGACAAATAAACTGGAAGTGTGGTTTTATATCTACTTCTTGATCAATTACATAGCAGGCAAATGTGAAGACATTTTAACATAAAATTGAATTAAACAATAAAACATAACTGCAGTGTGATGCTAGTTGCTAAATCACTAAATCAGATAAGTTTTTATTAGAATAAAATTAATAAAGAATAAAATTCATAATTTGAATCGGTTTTTATTTTTATATTTTGTCTTTTTATTTTATTTTTTGTTAAGGTTTTAGTAATTTTGCATATGTTTTTGTAAATTTTATTCTTATTTTTATTAGGCCTATTATTATTATAAAGTTACTTTTATTATTAAATTAAAAGTATAATTAATTTGCCCCGCAATAATTACCGCATAACTGACGCGATGTGAGGATAAGATTAGGCTATTTACTCCTCAATTAAAATGTTTTTAATAAAAGGTCTTTTAAAACAGGTCTATTAGGCTATAGGCTACCTACAATGAATTATAGTCCTATAATTAAAATATTAACACTGCAGTCATCATTAAAAATCAATGAAATAAAAAGCTTTTATTTCAAGCACTGACTTTCAAAAACAATCTGTTTAACACGAAATACATTTCTTCTCATATATTTTTTTTTTCACTATGTACAGGCCACAAGAGAAATATAAAGGAAATAAATGAAAACAGCTATAGGCTATACCATTATCAGCATATGTTGAAGTAGATTCGTCTCTCTTTATCTTTGAGAGAATATGCGGCATCAGATGCCGAAAGCTCCGTCATTACTCCGTCATTCAGTTTTTACTTTCACTTTCTGCTTATAGTGAATTGACTGAGATTAAGACGTTCACCAGCATAAATTTTGCGCAAAGTTTGCATGTGCGCAAATCCTGGTGCAAACGCATGCTTGTGTGATATCCATTGGCTCACCTTCATGGTTTAAAACAGAAATATTTCCAACATTGCGACATAACCAATTGCCTTGCCCCCCGTATCGAAAACGTACCGAACCGTGACACCACTGTGTCGTATCGAACCGAACCTGAACTTTGTGAACCGTTACACCCCTAATATATATATATATATATATATATATATATATATGTGTGTGTGTGTGTGTGTGTGTGTGTGTGTGTGTGTGTGTGTGTGTCAGTTAACATTTACTTTATTTCATGTAACAAGAATGTTTTTAAGGGTTTAGTTTTAGTTATTAATAATAACCATAAATAATGAATAATGTGACAACAGTGTAGGTTACTACTGTTTGAAGTAGCAATTTGAAACAATTACTACTGTTTTAAATAGCAAACAAACTATTTTTAAATAGTATGAAGTATACAGTACATACTGTGTAGTAACTGATGTATTAGTAGGCTACTCTACTTCAAAGCAAAACAAATGCTTTTCTTTATGTGAAGAAATTTTTATGAGGAAAAATATATTTAGTGGCCCTTCAAAAGTTAATGTGAAGTCCCTGTTGTACTATTCATCTCCAGTAGGAGGCGGATGCGAGTCGGGACCCCTGAACCCCCTGCATAAGGAATCATTTAGGGTGGGGACGGAATTTCTCCTGCTTAAGAGCCGGTGACTCACTGAGCCGAGAGAATTTGAGTGGGAAAACACACACACACACACACACACACACACACACACACACACACACACACACACACACACACACACACAGGAGAATAACAAAGTGAAGTAATTTTGAATGACAGAGAGAATGTTTCACCAAACAAGCCGTTCAGCCTGAGGGGAGTCAGTGCATGGATTTAACATGCTGTGGCAGCCCTCTGTGAATGTGTGTGAATATATGTGTGTGTGTGTGTGTGTGTGTGTGTGGACTGTGTGAGTGTGGTGTGTGTCAGACACAGGATTGGGATCAGCTGGCTGGTTGTAAAGTTGGTTACAAGCAACAAATGTTTTCATTCCAGTCAATTCAGGGAATAGGGAGTATAGACAGATTTTTATTATTATTATCAGATTTTTTTTTATTATGTAAATTATAATATATATAAAATGTGATTTTACACTTTTATTCTTTTTTAAAGCTTCAATTAATATTTTTTAAAATTATTATTAACAATTAATATTGTGTGTTGACAATCAAAACAAACATGATTTGTTTTATGTTTATTGTTTTTCTTTTCAATGCTTCAATTAAATATATTTTTTATAAAGTAAGTTTACTGAGTAAAATTCATGGGGAAGTGTACAGGCATGTTGACAATAATAAAATAAAATGATCATTAAATATAATTGTGAATGTTATTATTTTTTGCTATTATTTATTTCTTTTAATTAAATACATTATCAATGACTAAAATAATGATGAAGCATGTTGACAATAAAAAATAATAAAATAAAATAAATTACAAATAAATGTGATTTTTACTTTTTATTCTTTTTCTTTGTAATTTTTCAATTTAGTTTGATTAAATAAATTAATTAATGATAATTTTCAATGATATCAAAATTAATAGTAAAATTTGGGGTGTGTTGAAAATTAAATTAATAAAAATAAAATAAAATAAATAAAATAAAATAAAATCCTAAACACACATCTACATACTCGAACACGTCACATACAATCACAATCACAGCAGTAGCAGCTCTTGGAACTCGACGTGCTTTTACTGCTGACTGTAAAGTTATGGCAGATAAACCTTTATAGCCAAACACCCATTAAATTAAACAGCATCTGTGCTCAGATGCTCAAACGTCTCTCCGTACTGCAGATCACACAGTTTCTCCATGCTGATGAGTCTCAGTTGCAAACCACGAGCCTAAATCTATCGAATGATTCGGCTCTGTTGAGTCACCATGCATAATTTATGCCACATAGCATTAGCTAAACATAAACATTAAACTCTGATGAGTCAAAGCAGCTATTTTGCTTCGACAAGCCCAAGATCATTGCTTTCCCATGTACAGTAAAGCACCTTTGTTTCAGATTATGCAAAACTCGAGTCCCTTATTGTGCAAAGAAAGAGGAAAAGGCAGTGCCACTGATTATTTATAGCCTTTTCATGTAGCTAAATCGGTTATAAACCCATATTGTGTGCTTACAGACCGATAACTTTGTATTATTGTGAGAATTCACACAGAACTGAATTCACACCGCTGATCAGTAAAACCCCATCAACACAATCTCTCAGATTAGCATTAGCCCTGGCGGTAATCTGCGAAACGTGAGTCCGTGACTCAGTCTAAGTACACTTATTAGCCAACAAAACCACAGAACGCTCACATCTAGTGTGGGATTTCACCGGCATTCTAGAACTCTGGATGACCCTTTGATTGGCTGGCTGGGAAGTGTTGGAATATTCTGGAAGTCTGACACTGACATTCCACAACTGTAATTCAAGAACAGATGGCAAGATTATTCTAGAATAGAACGTCACACCCGCCTCATTTAAAACACTCACTGCTGGACCATTAAAGTCTTCTGGTGAGCTACAAGCCTAGAATAACTCTTTTAACTTTTTTTAATGTTTTTGAAAGAAATCTCTTCATTCTGCATTTATTTGATGAAAAATGCAGTAAAATTTGTGAAATATTATTACAATTTAAAATAACTGTTTTCTATGTAAATATATGTTAAAATGTAATTTATTTCTGTGATCAAATCTGAATTTTCAGCATCATTACTCCAGTCTTCAGTGTCACATAATCCTTCAGAAATCATTCTAATATGCTGATTTGCTGCTCAAGAAACATTTCTGATTATTATCAATGTTGAAAACAGTTGTGCTGCTGAATATTTCTGTAAAAACCGTGATGCATTTTATTTTTCAAGATTCTTTGATGAATAGAAAGTGCAAAAGAACAGCATTTATTTGAAGCAGAAACATTATATAAATATCATATAATCTTTTGTAACATTACAAATGTCTTTAATGTCACTTTTGATCAATTTAACGCAGCCTTGGTGAATAAAAGTATTCATTTCTTTTTTAATATTATTTACCTAAAATGTTTGAATGGTATATCTTGGTTTTCTCCAAATAATAAGCAGCAAAAACTGTTTTCAAAGTTGATATTAAAAAGAAATGTTTCTTGAGCAGCAAATCAGCATATTAGAATGATTTCTGAAGGATCATGTGACACTGAAGACTGGAGTAATGATTCTGAAAATTCAGCTTTGCATTACATGAATAAATGACATTTTACAAGATATTCACATAGAAAACAGTTATTTTAAATTGTAATAATATTTCACAATTTTTACTGTATTTTAGATCAAATAAATGCACCCTTGGTGAGCAGAAAAGACTTGGGAAGAAACCATCTGGAAAACCTGATAAAAAATACATTTTCTTCATAAGAACCAAAAATCTCCTGTCTATATTGATTATTGTAAAACATCCCACATCTTAACTTGCTTTTTTTTTGTCTCTCTGAAGTATGTGAAGCATTTATTCTCACATGATGGTCTTAACTAGCTAGACAAACAGACCTAAAGCACTTCACAGGTCTCCATCACCTCATAGTTAAACATCTCCGACTTCCTCACATGCCTCAAGGTCCACTGGCTTTGTGGTTATGTAATATTATCATCAGTCACATGCTGAAATCCATGCTAAACCGAATTAAACCAATCTAAACCAGATGCCATGCCAAATGAGCCATTCAGCTCAGCAGAATCGAGAAACGTGTCTAATTCCCGGTCATGCCTGGCTTTCCGAGGAACACTGCTAGTCTGGAGCGTGTGGGGGAAGAGGAGGAGTCCTGCTGGACTAATGGAGGTGCTGATGGAGGTCTTGTGGTCTCCTTCATGGGTCTAATGACCGAACCAGGCTCTCAGCCAGAGTCGAACACATGACACAGCCACAAGCTACATACAGCCCCAAATGAACAGTGTAGAATACCATAAAAAGCCTTTTTACAGGAAATGGAAGTGTACGTTCATGAATTTCCCTTGGGCATCTATCTGAGAAGAAAGGGTTGGAATCAATTATATTTTAGCTGAGGCCAAGAACTTCAAACGTCAGGAAAATCTGATTCATAGCAAAACAAATCTGTGTCTAAAACCTTTATGGACGATTCGTTCATAATATATAACATGCACTATGTATTTGCAAAATAAATAGGGTGATTTTACAAGTCATGACATCTTTGAAGATAAATAGGTCAACTTCCTGTGTGTTCTGGACAGTTCACGTCAAATTGAAACTCATGAATTGAAAGGAAGCCAATTCTGTAATTCACCTATGCTACAAAAAATTATTTTCTTACTTCATATTTTTGTCTTGTTTTCCAGTACAAATTTCAAAACAATCTTAAATCAGATAAATTTATTTGAGATTCAAGATATTAAGTTTTGTTTTTGTGGAAACCATGATACATTTTGATTCAGGATCTTTGATTATTAGAAAGTTCAAAAGAACAACATTTATTTATTTTTGTAATTTATTATAAATGTCTTCCTTGTCACTTTTCATTAATTGAATGCATCTTTGCTGAATTAAAGTGTTAATTTTTTTTTCTTTTTGTTTAATCTTACTTACAACAATTTTTTATGGTACATCATGGTTTCCACCAAATAATAAGCAGCAGTATGGCAGTTTATCATTGATAATAATAATCAGCATATTAGAATGATTTCTGAAGGATCATGTGACACTGAAGACTGGAGTAATGATGCTGAAAATTCAGCTTTGAACAGAAATAAATTACATTTTACAATATATTCACATAGGATACAGTTATTTTAAATTGTAATAATATTTCACAATATTATTGTTTCTACTGTATTTTTCATCAAATAAATGCAGCCTTGATGATCAGAAGAGACTTCTTTTAAAAACATTAAAAAAGAATTAATTAAATTTAATTTAATTTAATTAATTAAATTTTTAATTAAAGTTTCCTGAAAAATGTATCAAAATTAAGTGGGTTTATGTATTTACTTTTACTTCACTTTTAGTCATTTAGCAGACGCTTTTATCCAAAGCGACTTACAAATGAGGACAACAGAAACAATCAATTGTAGTATTAAAACAACTAAAACTGATCCAAAACTAAAAGCTAAAACTTTATAAATAGTATATATACACACACATTAAAAATGAGAAATGCATATGACAAAATTTCTAAACTTAACATTTAAATGAAAACAAAATAAAGCTACAAACAATTCAAAATGTTAAGAGAACAAAAGGTATAAGTGTAATAATGATTCTAACATAAAACTAAGCCAAACACCAAAAACAACTACATGTATGTACACACACAGAAATATATGCACACGCACACACACACACACACACACACACACGCGTATCCATAAATTCAATATTATTTCATTTCCATGTAGTTTGTTGAAGTACTAAAATAACTCAAATTAAATAAAACAAACTTAATAAATAACTTATACAGACATAATAGAAAAAAATAATAAAATGACAAACATTACTACAACTGTAACTAAAATTAAAATAGATAACATATACAAATCAAACTACATTAGTTTAACAGTAATCCTAAAAAAATAACTGTGCCAAACATACAAGTAAGAAATGGTTATAAAAACTGAAAGAGAAGTGAAACAAGTAATAGGAAAGAGAATAAATGAAAAGCGATACTTATCCCTTGCCGGTGTCCCTGTCCGGTGGAGTCGCTTGGTAGAGTCGATGGTCTTTACACACTTCGGTCTTCACACGACGAGGGCTGCCGCGATATAATAACCTTTTTTATACCCGTCTAACAAAACACTAATTTAATTCAGCTGGACACACTTTCCTTTTAATCACAATAAATGGCCACGCAAGCGCAGACACTAACAAGGTACGTACGAGACCAAACGCGATTTCGGCACGTCTCCACTCAGTAAACAAAACAAGCGTTTCCTAGCAACGGCAACTGCGCTAAACACTAATGAGACAAGTAAATACACTTACGAGCTACTTTAACTTCTGCTGATAGACTGCTTCTCTCAAAGAGTATTTCTTACACCGTCTTCTGCTGGCGCTTGAACACATGTATAAAATAAAAACAAATATGTGACCCTGGACCACAAAACCAGTCTTAAGTTGCTGGGGTATATTTGTAGCAATAGCCAAAAATACATTGTATGGGTCAAAATTATTGATTTTTCTTTTATGCCAAAAATGATTAGGACATTAAGTAAAGATCATGTTCCATGAAGATATTTTGTAAATTTCCTACTGTAAATATATCAAAACTTAATTTTTGATTAGTAATATGCATTGCTAAGAACTTAATTTGGACAACTTTAAAGGGAATTTTTTCAATATTTTGAGTTTTTTGCACCCTCAGATTCCAGATTTTCAAATAGTTGTATCTCGGCCAAATATTGTCCTATCCTAACAAACCATACATCAATGGAAAGCTTATTCAGCTTTCAGATGATGTATAAATCTCAATTTTGAAAAATTGACACTTATGACTGGTTTTGTGGTCCAGGGTCACATATCTACCAAAAATAAACTTAACTCAAAGAGAATTTTTCTCACCCAATTTTTTTCTTGTTTTAAGCAAAAACTCACTTACTTTTGATATATTTTACAGTAATTTTGCTTGTCTTGATTTAAGAATGTTAAGATATTTGTACTGGAAAAAAAGACAAAAATACTGAGCAAGAAAATGTATTTTTTTTAGGAACTTCCCAGAAAGACATGAGAAGCACTAAGGATATGTGACAATGAAACCAATTGATCTGTTTTAGTAATCTATATGATGACTATGCTGGAATTCTTGACACTGGAGGTCTGAAAAAGAGTTCATTGGACATTAACAGCTAATGAAATTTTAATCACAAAGTCAGGAAGTGAATTTACAGAGGTTAGGACAATGTGGGTGCGCCTGTGCTGTAAGAACCGTTGCTATAATCATGACTAATAAGATCATGTTAACTTCATTGCCAACAGTGTGTGAGTCATGTTCACATGCACCCTTCAATCCCATGAGTAAGACAGACGGACAGCGAGATGGAATGTGCATCTTGTGTTTTCACTATGTGAGAGGTGAAGAAATACAGAGAGAAAGACAGAAAGAGATGAATACTAAATGAATGGCACTTTTACAATCTCTCTAAATAATGAAGGACTGAAAGATTCTGACAAAATTCTTCAGCAGTTTATTCTGCTGAAGAACTGCCCACTTAGACTAAAAAAGCTTTTTTTTATGTATGATTATGTATGATTTTTCATATATTTATATTTTCATACATTTATTAATACACATATAGTATTATATATACTATATGTGTATTAATAAATGTATGAAAATATATATATATATATAATATGCTTTTTATGCTTTTTTATATATTTGTATATATTTATATATTTGTTTATATATTTACATTATATAAAGATATATATACTTCTTTATAAGTTATATTTCATACGTATGAAAAACAGTATAGAGTATAATTTATATATATATATATATATATATATATATACATATACTGTTTTCATACATAAAATAAATTATAACTGATAATTAAAAATATACATTTATATTTATTCATATTTATATTTTATATGTATTATCTACTGTTTTTTCCTATATTTATTATTAAAATATTTATATTTATACATATTTCATATGTATGAATGAACAGAATGGATTATAATGTTATATATAATATTATATATCTCTCTTACATCAACTATAACATAATTAGACTGCTAAACATGCCTATCCATCCATGCATCCACCTGCCCACATTTTTTTCAGCTCGACATATATATGTTCAAACCTCCATACTGACGCATCCACTGATTCACCTTCATTCATCCGTAACATCCATCCATCTCCCTTTCTTCTTCAGCACAGCCACAGTGATTCAGATGAAGCCAGACCTGTCAAACAAAATGTGTGGAAACCAATGGAAAGTGTCAGGAACATTTTATGGTAGGGCACTAATGCTTTGCTGTTGATATGCATGCACAGAACTAATGAGGTGGTATTGTGGTCTTTGGCATTATATCATAGACAGAGTCCTCTTTCTCCAGTTAGCAGAGCTCAGTGGAGTAAAGTGACCTAAATTTCTGAGCTTCGGTCACAGGAGAGTGATGCACAGCTAATGGCACAACTGCTATGAATGAGAGATACTGAGCACTGATCACAATGATTGTATAAAGACATTCATCAGCCATTTGTAAGATGCATACTAGAATCTGTGCATCCATTATTAGGCTAAATGCAACTTTACGAAAATAGTGCCTGAGTATAAGCACTCTTTAAATCAATATCAGCTGCCACAACTATGAAAATGTCAATGGCTCAAAAATCTATTTATCTATCTATCTATCTATCTATATATTTATATATAAATAAATATATAAATATGCCGGATACACACACACACACACACACACACACACACACACATACACGTTTATTTATATATATTTAAATTTTCATACATTTATATTCATTACTAAAGAAATACTAAAGAAAAAATACTAAAGATTGTACTTTTTGTTTTTCAGGTTTTTATATTTATTCATATTTCAATTTCAGATTATACAGATCATGACCACAACCTTGAAGTGAATATTTTCCACATATAATCATATCATGTTTTGAAAATTGCAGGTTTCAGTTTTTTAAATTTAAGTACAATTGTGTTTGTGCCACCAATTTGGAGCTCATGGTCATGTGTGATGAATCACATGTACATGCTCTCCACCAGAGGTCAACAGGAAGAGGAAACGGGTCATAGTTTTTTGTCTATTTAGCAGTTATATGAATCTGCACTGAAGGATTCTCCCACTTACGTAATGCTTTTTACCTAATCGGTGTGAATTAGACAAATAAACCTGCATTCATATTGGCATATTTATCTGAAACTCAATCTCATAGAAATGCTAAAACAATGCCAAAAACCAGAATAGGTGTTTTTTCAATGTTCTTAACAAAAAAAGAAAAAAAATGAAAAGGTCAATGCAAAACTAATTTAACAAACCACATTTAGATTTCTTCATTTTTAATGTTTACTAAAAAGTGAAACATCACTTTCACACTTTCATTATTGCTCACACTAGAGTTAGTGATTTGAGTAAAGATCCTAGCAACCAAACACAACACACTTAACCACATACAAAGGCCCTAACAACCTCATGACACCTTAGCAACTCCATAGCAAAGGCCTGAAAACAAACCACAACATCATAGATTTAGGCTCTGCAAGTATAAGCCACATTTTCCTTCGTGGAAATGTAAAAAAATATAGTATGAACTAAATATATAGTATGAATTAGATGGGAATAGGCTGCATTCACGTGACGTTTTGATGTCAACCGTTACCATGATGAGCTATTTAGCACTTAACCAATAATTAATTTTTACAAGAATTATTTTTAGAGTGTTATCGATATTCACCCGAATGTTGTCAAATCCAAAAGCTGAGTGCAATTTGAGGGCGTTTCTTTACCTAAAAACTCTCAAGCTGTCAATCATTTCTACAGAAAGGCGGGGCGAAAGTTTCCATATAAGGAAAACGAGACTTCGGTGACGTCATACGCTAGCCAGCGCCCCTAGAGCGGAGCTAAGCGCGCGCCTCTGCGGGCGAGGGTGACTTTGGCGTAAGCCGCCTTCAAAACTTGAAGGAAAAAAAAATAAAAATGCGGAATTATTTTTATTTTCCACTTTTTTCCGAGTTATTTGTTTATTTTTGTTGTTGTGAGTGAGGAGAATCTCTTTTGGCAGCTGGTGTTGATTTAGAGGGCGGTTTTTTTTTTGTTTTTTTTTTTTAGAGAGAGAGAGAGGGAAAGAGTGAGCGAGGGGGCGGGTGTCTCTCGCGCTCGTCTCGCGCAGCCTCACAGACGCTCGTGAAATCAACACAAGGACGGGTTACTTCCACATTTATCGCTTATTTTCGGGATTTTCTGTATAAACAACACCATAATCGATGCGAGGCCTTCTAACGGACATTCGCCGCTGATATTACGCCCGCGTTTTTCTGTTTTGGTCGTTTTTTCCCCCCTCAGTGGAGCGTTCGTTGGATTCGTTATGAATTCCAGCCCGCTTCCTAACGGCAGACTCCTACCGGACAGCCAGAGCTGGAACTCCTCCGGTTCCGACGAGGATCTGGACGTCGAACCGGGACCCGGGCCGCACGGAGGGGTGGCGGAATTCAGCGGGGTGATCAGTAAGGTGGGTTAAGAATTTTGCCCCTCGAACCGGGAAAGCGTGTGTTTGTGTGTATGTTTCCACCTGATCCGACGTAAACAAACGTCAGGCGGTTGGATGAATGTCACGGAGCCTGTCACGAAAATGTCTAAAATCGTAATCGCAAGCGGTAATTATGTAGATTTTAGTTAAGATATTTTGGACGGTGACATCATTTGCAGGACAATTAAATCATTTTTACCTATTACCGTAATATGCCCACTGTTTTACTTCTGATCTGTTCCTCATTACTGCCCGGACACATGGGGTTTCTTAATTAAATTAACCACAGATCGAACGCAGTGCAACAAATACTACAAATGCTTAATAGTTGAAGTAATATATCATTGTTTGCTCGCATTACGGTAATATTTTCCATGATTATTTCCAGTACATGGTGACCATATGCTGCTCTTTAGACACCATGCCACAAGGTTATGTTACCCAAGACCGTTTTTGGTATTTTATGATTAATACGTAATATGCTATACATGAGTATCTTTCTTTATGCATGTATAATTCAAAAGGGGTGCAGCAGGTTCTGGGCTGAAGCTGGAGTTAGTCGGGGTTACTAGAGTTCATCTGCTTGTCTTTTCTTCCTGATGGGATTAAAGGAGAAAACCTCTCCTCATGACTCAGACAGCTGATCATCTGTTTTTGTGATGAGAGGAGCATATTCCATAAGAGATTAGTGTATTATTCCACATGCAATGACTTAAACCCTCTCTCATTTGAAGGATATCTATCTATGTATTCAATAATACAATCAATTGTTTTATTGAACTGTGTGTCAAGTGTTATTGTCATAAGTCATCTGTATGGCTGTGTGCACACTCATAGATACAGCTTTTGGTTTCTTATAACAGTTGTGTTTCTCTACAGTGGACTAACTACATTCACGGATGGCAGGACCGCTGGGTCATGCTGAAGAACAACACCTTGAGTTACTACAAATCCCAGGACGAGCGCGAGTATGGCTGCCGCGGTTCCCTCTGCCTCAGCAAGGCTGTCATCACAGTGAGTATCCCGGGGAAAGATCCTTCCAGACAGCCGTGGGAATTTCAGAGCCGAGCCAAAATTAGAATGATGGTGTGCATTCAAAACGAAAGCTTGAATTGGTTCAAATTAGAGATTTGTCATGCTGGGAGCTCCAGAACTGTAGTTGAATGGAAAAACATGGGATACATGATGTTTTACTGACAATATAGACATTTTTTATTATCAGTCTGATTAGACAGATAATATAAGGCCTCATTTTACAGAATTCTAATTCTTGAATACCAACTTCAGGATTACTAAGCAGTTATGCATATTTTTTGGCATGTTGTGCATTATAATTAATACCTGATTAGACTCAAGGCATGTGGTTTCACATTAAGAACCCTGTTTTTATATAATTCAGTGAATTGAATGCGTTATTGAAACTTCACTGATTGTTGTGGGCCATATTGTTTATTGGATATTTATTGAATGTTAAAGGTTCTCTCAAAGTTATGAACAAACATTCTTAATAGAATGTTTGTTCTATTGTAAAGTTATCTGGTATTTAACAACATTCTCACAATGTTAGCACAAAAAATTTATAGATCGCTTATTGTTTTTCTGAAACATTTTAGTTGGATATTCGTCTAAATGTTAATACTTATGGTTCAGAGAACATTCAAAAGTAACATTCCCACAGTGTTGGAACATTCCATTAATATTTTTGAAACATTAAAAAAAAACAAGAAAATTTATTTATTTATTTATTTATTTATTTTTTTTTAAAGCTGAACATTTTGAACCTTTAGAGAACATTCAGTAATAATATTTAACGGGAACGATAACAAAATGTTCTTAGAACATATTTTTGATAGCTGGGTCTGTATTGCTGCATCTCTAGAAATTAGATTTGATATGATGGTTGTGCTTCATCTAAAATGATTATCGCTGAGGCAGTAGATGTGCTGAGAGCTCTTTTTAGGGCAGAGGAGAGGAGAAAAGAGATTGACGGAGGACAGACACGATCCTTTGCCACAGGCAGCTGGCCAAGCACAGACAGACTGTGGCCTATTTTCCCCCCATTCATGCTAAAATCACACTCGCACACACGCACCTGCAGAAGCTGTGAGCCCCTGTGAACTTTGCCTTCATGTTTGATTCAAACTGAGTAGTGGCAAATATTGCTGAATGTATACAGTATCTATAGGAGCTCAGGTGGCTCTGTTGAATGCATACTGCTACTACTGATTTGGCCCGGACAAACAGAATGAAATGAGAATTCCCTGCATTGCGTTGAAGATTAACTCATGACCACACACAGATTTCGACATGTGCCGCAGCAGTCCATGCACACACTCTGCCCGTATTATCTTGCGTCACCACTGAAAATGAGGAAACCGGGCGAAGGTTGTGTTGTTATGGAGACAGCTGGAGAGGTACAAGTCCTTATAGTGACCCTGTTACCGCTGGTCCTTCAATGACTAAACCAAAACTCTTTCTGAAGTTACAGGGAAAGGAGCATTCAAGCATTTTCTGAGATGTTTTAGCTGTAAGAAAACATATTAAACACAGTAAATACAGGAAGTGAACTCTGAAATAGTTGGGGCTTGGCAATTGAAGGGTTTTGTAGGTTTGTGACTGTGCACAGCCTGTGCTCAGGTAGTTCACGTTTAAAGCTGCAGGTCGCTGCTGTGTGTTTGACATTCTAATTTGATGCTTTGCATTTTAGCTTTGAGCGAGAGAAAAATGGCTCCTTTGTTTCAAGACTTGAGAGTGACTCTTTTCCAGCTGTGTATTTGTTGAACTCCAACCTTTATGGGTAATCGTAAATATTAACTTTGGTATTGAATGCAAGAGTGTGGTAGAAATGTGACATTTAGGGTCCAAAATGAACTTTAACACCAGCCAATGGTGAGTGAATTGACAGAATTTATAAGCTATAAATATGCTCTACTGGCCTTTTTTGAAGCCTGTTTGGCATTCAGTTTATAAATTTTTTTGGATTATTTAGTTGGTTTTTCCTTTGCATATTAGTGTTAAAGACTGCAGGTCACTGTGTGTATATATAAGCAATTCCTCATCTCTGTATCTAGAGGTCGACCAATTGATCGGCCGATTTTTGGCATTTTTTAATTAATCGGCATCGGCCGATTGTGCTGCAAATTAGGCCGATTTATAGGCAGGCGCATCTGCGGGCAGCTAAGCGTTGTTACGCCGGAGAATCTCTCTCCCTCTGCGGCGGCGTGAGACGGAGCAGCTCACACTCTGCAGCCGCGGCTTGTTCACACACAGCTTCAGCTAACAATGGCAGGGCAGAACAGACCATTTCGAAAGCGGAATTACATTTTACCCTACTAGAATTGATGCCGGAAAGTTATCATATTCATAAGTGCAACAAATCATTTTCATGTGAAAGCAGAAACATATTAAATTCAGACGAAACTTCTGGGCTGATTATAACGTGCACGTTAACTTTCCTTATGAAATGTGTGTGTGGGTCCGACACGATGTCGTCGCTCGTGGCCAGTGCATTCTTAAGCAGTTATGATCAGGAGGTTGTGTAATGAACTCTTTTATTTTTGTTATCACTATGGCCATTTGACTTATAGCAGTGTCCAGTGTTTCCCATACATTGAGTTATTTGTGGCAGCTCGTCACAATATCAAAACTGACCGCCACAAATAGATTTTCCAAAAGGCTTATACTTCCTTGAATAAACTGAGCACTGGACGTTTCAAAATTAAAATGAAGCGCAGGTGTTTTTATATGAATGTGTCTTTGAAAAATAACCAACTCTTCAAAAAAGCTTCGATGTCATTTTCATTTCGTCTTTCCTGTAATGCCTGATAAAGTAGCGTTTGTGAGCGCAGCGCTTATTTGATTACAGCCGTTACCGGGCAAACCCGCTCCAACAGCGCCTCCTGCTGGCAGAAAATGAATTTGGAGTCTGTGGGAAACACTGGTGTCTGTCAGCAAACATGAGCAAAAAGCATCCTTCAGAACTGTTTTGAGAAGATGCTTTAGTTTTGAGCCATGTATTATTACTCTAAATCGGGCTACTACTACTATTACTATCTTGTACCCTGCAATAATCATTTACTCAAACTCACTTTTATGAGATGAATGGGGGAAAAAAAGAAAATCGGCCAAACATATCGGCCAAAAAATCGGCATCATATATCGGCCATCGGCTGCCCTGATTTCTAAATATCGGCATAGGCATCGGCTGGTGAAAAACCCATATCGGTCGACCTCTATCTGTATCTGTATTTTTCAATATTGTGATTTCTTGTTCATTATTTGATTTGGCTTAATGCAAGAAATATTCCTAGTTTTTCAAGAGTTATTCAGTTGACAGTTTATAACTCTTTGCATTGAATCACATGTGTTGCTTACATCAGTGAGAGTTAGACACTAACCATTGGATTTCAACCATGTATTATGTTCCAGTTCCTCATAAATTTACCACTGTGTTTAAAATGTTTTCTTTTTACTCAGATTTGGCACGTGGTTACTGTTAATTTTGCATCCTGGTCACTGGATGAGTTTGGGCCTTTCTGTGTAATTTCAAAAAGAAGGCAAAAACAGACACATTTTTTGCATTTATAGTGCTTTTAAGCCTATTTCTCTTTCTCAGTAAACCTTTCTCGCAGAATGCCGTTCTGGAATATGAAACAGCTTTATTCAGATTGATTCAGCACACACACGGCAGCAATCTGTCCTCGTAAATCCTCACAAAAAAACAGGCTATTGTGTCATTCCGCTCTTCCTGCCTGCGATTACGTTCACCTCACATGACTCACACATACTTAGACCATACACAAACGGGACCACCCTAAAATCAGACTGGCTTAACCCTTGCAGACACAACAGGATTACACCGTCCGCATGAAGGCCTGATTCAAACCCAGAATGCCTCATTGTGCGTCCTTATAAAACCGGGTCTCGTTGGTTCAGCGCTCAGATCAGCACACAAGCTGGAAACAGTGTTAATTGTGCTTTTTGTGAGACACTCGGACCGTTGAATTGGATTTGATTAGATTTGTGAATGTCAGACCTCAGGAGATGGAGACGGATTGTGAAAGATCAATCAGGGTGATGCTCAACACTACAAAAACACGTAAAATCTGATGCAATCTGAGCAGATCTAAATGCAGTGCTGCAATCAACACTTCATTTTATTCAACAGCCATAATAGATTTAGTTGTGTATAGGGGTGGGTGATATGGAAAAAATATCATATCACGATTTTTTTTTTTAGAAATATCACGATTCACAATTTCATCACGATTCTTTGTCATGTTGGTTTTACTATTTTGCAAGTTGTCTGAGCATTACAGCCAAACTTATTTCCCTATTATGAAGACAAAGCCTTTCAAGGTTAAAAAAAAAAAAGAATGGCAGATATTTAGGCCAAAGTGGGCGAAGATAAAAATCTTTGTCATTATCTTATCTGTGTTATTAAAAAATAAGAACAAAGATACGCATTACAACTACACGTAATATACAAATAAAACAAACAGTGCTTTATTTTCAGGTACAATATGTGTATTTAGCAGGAGCATTCAAGAAATTGAATGAACAAATATAAAAATAAAACACTATATAGACTGATTTCTAAAGCAACTGTATTAAAGTTCTTCAGTCAAGAATAGTGTGATTTTTTTTTTTTTTTTTTTTTTTTTTTTTTTTTTTTCTCTTTGTGTTTTTTTTAATTTTTTTATTAACGTTAAAGGAATAGTTCACCCAAAAATAAAAATTCTGTCATCTGTCTGTCAATTCTGTCATAGTGCTTTATTTTTATACCATCATTTACTCACTCAAAAGTTGTTTTAAACCTGAATGAGTTTCTTTCTTCTGCTGAACATAAATGCTATTTTGAAGAATGTGGGTAACCAAACAGTTGCTGGTCCACAGTGACTTCCATAGTATTTTTTTCCTTCTATCAAATTCAGTGTGGACCAGCAACTGTTTGGATACCCACGTTCTTCAAAATAACTTCTTTTGTGTTCAGCACAAGAAAGAAATTAATACAGGTTTGGGACAACATGTGAGTGAGTAAATAATGACAGAAATTAAATTTTAGGGTGAACTATCCCTTTAATGACAGTCGGCAGCATGTTTATTACTGTCCCTTTAAGACCTGCACGCATCTAATATACAGGCACGTATCCGTTTTTCTCTCAACTGTTTGCTTTCATTTTAGACATAACCGAGTCTATATGTAAACCCTGTGTGTTTTGACAGTATTAGTGCAAAAGATAACTTAGTTCAGTAATCAGGCGATGTTTGACAGGCTTAGTGCGCGCGCTTCGGGTGTATGCGGCGCTCAGAATAAGCGCACGTCAGACCAGCGTGCGAATGAAATATTTAAAAGCACATGCAAATAATGTACTTAAGTGATTGCGAATAAGTGCAGTGTCCTGTGAGAGAAACTCTACCACTGAGTTAACACTGATGTGAATGCATGTGGCATTGTACAGTAACGTTATATAGAGACGGAGGCGCCAGAACTGTAATTGATAGAATGTGCGCTGTAGCGCGATACTACGATATTTCTTCAAAAGCAGATCATGGAGACATTTTTATTGTCCACGATCAAAAATCGTCATATCGCACACCCCTAGTTGTGTAGAATTTTTTTGTTTGTTTTTTTTTTTGCTCCCTAATCTTGAATTTTGGGGGCATTTTTGTCCCAAGCATCTGCTAATTTATTCAATTTAGCGTGCAACTTGCCCTGCACAGTTTATCCTATAGGGTTATTCCATTAGATTACATTTGATTTTGTTCATATTTTTCTGAAGAAAGTCAAATGACAATTTTCAACTGAGATTTGGAGCCAAACTACAGGGGGGCAAAAATGACTTTAGCAAATGACAGCATCATTATTTTATTTTTACACAGAGATTGGTAGGTCTGTTTGTGAAATCTGTTGAGTTTAGTAGTCTTTGATGCATTATATGTGACAGCTCAAAAATGGGAAAGAGCCCCGCTAGAGTCCCCCCCCCCCAGTTAGTATGCCTCTTACTTAGGAAGTATTAAAGATATTGCAACATCCTTTTCAGCCAAGGACCTCTAGTTGAGTTGACACAGAAAGGCCCTATAGACATTTTGACTTGGGCAAGTAAGCAACAATATAGCAAAATGCTAAAAATAACTCAAAGCCATAAGCAATGCCCTGGATATCACCCACATCACCCTACAATTCTGTTAGCAGGTAGTTTAGGCGCTTTTCTGCGTTTCAGTTCATAGTGTTTTGAGTTGGATCTGTTATCAACGGCTGTATTCAGCCCACCTTTCAGCGCACACACCTTTCAGTGCTCACAGTGCATTGAACTTGAACTATGTGCTTTCGCCTGCCAAGTTTTACCCTCACGTGAGCTGGGATTCTCTCGCCCTCTTGCTCTCTTGCCAAGCTCTCTAAAAGCGTGGCCCATAAATATGCGATTTTTCTTTGAGCTACGCTGGACCTGGACTATGTCATGATCTGACAGGAGTAGAGGGGAAGTTCTCTCAGTCTCTGTGTATCAGGGATATGGGGAAGGACAGGTACGCACAGATACAGGTTATTCTGGTGCAGGGCGGGTCATTGCAAAAGCCACTGTGGGATCTAAAGTGCAGCATTTGGCTCATGTCAGGACAGGCAAAGATCTTAATAGAGCTGAGTTTACAGAAGAAGAAGATAAATGCAGTAGAGGAAAGGCCAGTGTTTGGTTTGCACCGTTCTTACCATTTGTTGATCATGTTCTTGTGCTTTTATTTCTCGCAGACTTAAACATTTGTCAGCCAAAAATAAAATTGATCTAATTTTTTTTTTTTTTTTTTTTTGTAGTTGGGCTTGGGCCAGTGAAAAATATTAATAGAGCAAGTAAAACAAGAACAAAAATATTTAATGTTGAGCTCTGGAAGGTAGTTGCATGAGTGGAGAGAACTAAAAGAAAGACAAACATGAAGAGACACGGGAGGAAAAGCAAAAACTGTAAAGGCGATTTGAATGTGGAAACAGTGTGTATCAAGTTACTCTGTTGTTTTGACCTGATGGTTTTTGTTTCTTTTTGCTGGTTTTATTAGTGATACAATGGATCAAATTTAGATCTTTCTGTTGAAGATGTGTGTGCTTTCTTTGGTGTCCAAACCCCGCAGGTCCTGTGTGTATTCTCCTGTGGTTTTTTGAGATCATTTATGTGGGTTTGGGATAAATATCGCTCAGATTGCTCTGAGCTCAGAAACCGTTTCATCTATCCAAACCTAAACCACAAGAGAACCTGATCAAAACTGCTACCAGATGAGTTACCGACCTGTCAGTCTACTGTAAACACAACCGACTTGATCCACATGTAGCCTTACGTTCGTGTGCTGAACTGCTCTGGTGCCACAAAACGGGAAAATTATTATATGATCTTCGCAACCTTTGCATGCCACCTTTTTATTGTAAATCATTTACACGTAGAGATGTCTCACCAAATGAGCACAGTAGTTTATGTTTTGTGATAAAACAGCAGCTGCATGTTTACTCGGTAACAGAAAAGGAGTCAGTTGTCATCAGCTTGCAACTGTTTACAGCTACACAGAGAGAGAGAAATGAAGAGCAGAGACTGTT
>CM077259.1:1960756-2018256 GCA_039654775.1 Spinibarbus caldwelli | reverse complement strand
CCAGTTCCTGATATCGTTTTTTTGCTGGTTAATCGCATTCAAGTGTGGACGTCAGCACATTGTGCTTATTTCACACCCTGAACATGTTATCGTCATGGTTGTTTTTGATTCTACACACCACACCTCTGTTGGGACATTTGTTCTATAAATGTAGACCTTGAAATGTCAGGCTGTGGCTACTATGAATATGATTTTAGGAAGTAATTGACATGCAGATTATTGTTATTTAAATAATTTAATTGTCTTTTTGGTTAAAGGAATAGTTCACCCAAAAAATTTAAATGAAAATGTCCTCATCCTCAGGCCATCCAACATGTAGATGAGTTTTTCTTCATCAGATTTGGAGAAATGTAGCATTCCATCACTTGCTGACCAATGGATCCTCTGCAGTGAATGGGTGCCGTCAGAATGAGAATCCAAACAGCTGTTAAAAACATCACAATAATCCACAAGTAATCCACACCACTCCAGTCCATCAGTTAACATCTTGAGAAGGAAAAAGCTTCGTGTTTGTAACAAAAACAAATCCATCATCAAGGCATTTTAACTTCAAACCATCATTTTTGGGCCAAAATATTAAAACTCCCAAGAACGGCTGGCAGATCATTATTCAGTGAATGTCAAGCGCATTTCACTTTTGCTCTGTGGCACATTGAATAATTTAAAAGATGTTGTATAACTGTTGACAACGGCCTATAAAATACATTTAATTAGGCAACAGAGAGCTTTTAGTCCATTTGTTTTGTGCAATTAAAATTTAGCATCAAATGACTGACTGTAAATAAATGCACTCCAGCATCGGTTGTGCTTTTATTTTATTTTTTGCAAGCTTAAATAAAGTAGTTTACACAGATAGATATAATGGATTTCAAAACCATAGATGTGCCTGACTTGTATAATTTTAATGAATAATCAGATTTTGTTGTCTTTAGATGTAGTATTTACGTTGGATGCATCTATCTATTTACTTTAAGATAAATTATTGCTGTAGCTGTACAAAAACTATACAGCTGTGTGTATTTGCACACTGTGTTTTACTCTCTGGACGCAGTACATACTGCATCATTCTTATGTTGCTGCACACGATGTGTTGATAATTGTACAGGGATTCTGTATATGTGACATTTCACTTAGTCGTTGACACAATGCTGTAAATATCACAGGCTCCCTCACTGGCTGTCTCCTTGTGCCGTTGTGACTTTGCACACGTAGTCCTGTGAGTGTGCATGCTGGGAAGCTGATCTTTGGAAAGGGAATGAATGCGTCCACCCAGAGTGTTTGAAGTTCAGTTCACGTGTAGGACAGAAGATTTCCAATAATGCAGAGAGAAAGCAAGGGCTCTGTACTTGCTCTTTCTGTCTCTCTATTTCAATTCTTCAATTGGCATGAAGTATTTACATAGAATATTGTGAAAGCATTATACACAAAACAAATAATGACAAGAAAAAAATACAACATAAATATAAAAAAGTGTTAAAATAAGGTGGTATGTAATGAATATAAATAAGATTGTGTGTGTGTTTTATATACATATTTATATGGCATAAATATATATAAATAAATAAATAAATAAATAAATATTTTATATATATATATATATATATATATATATATATATATATATATATATATATATATATATATATATATATATATATATAATATTAAAATATGTGCTAAGTTAATAAAAATGATAGAATATACAAAATACTCATGAAAACATGAAAAAATATACATACGCACATATATAAATATAAAATAGACATTTATCAAGAAATTATGAAGAAATGTATTGTATGTCCACTAGAGCCTGACCGATATGGGTTTTTTGGGGGCCGATACCGATATTAGGGATTAACAAAAGGCCGATATCGATATATCGGCCGACATTCTTTGTGTATATTATAGTACAGTACCAGTCAAAAGTTTGGACACTTTTCCATTCCTGTGTCCAAACTTTTGACTGGTACTATATATAGAATACTATAGTATATACATAAACAGAAAATATATATATATATATATATATATATATATATATATATATATATATATATATATATATATATATATACACACACATACAGAAACACATTTATTGCAATGATCACTCAAATGTGGTGATCAAACACTTATAATGACGTGACAAAGATATGTAATATAGGCAGGGCATTTCACAATTTAACAATAAACTTTATTATCCAAAATGAGTCTGACATCAGTGCACTGAACAGTAAAGGTGAAGTTTATTTAACTTTATTTCAATTCAATTCCTTTCAACTTTATTCCGTTGAAGTTTATTTCACTTCAGAACATTCATTCACGGATTTGAGCTGCTGTCTTCACACACAGACGAAACTTACTAGAGAAGTGTGACATAATATAGCCTACCACTGTAAATAAATACAATTTAAATTCACATCTCGCGCACTTTAATGCCCTTTGAATGTAACATGTACATTCCCTTGGAACTGGAATCATGGCGGAATATCATGTGAAGTCCACTTCGCAGGGCACATACTTTCGAATAAGACAACGCTTGAATGCTGCAGCCTGAACAAGAGACCTCTTTACTGAAGTTAAAGTGATGGCTGATATCATTATCTCACGAACGCGATGGCGGATCCGCATCAAATTCGGGGGATCCCTTCAGCTCGAGGAGTCCTCTCGAACGCCACCCTCCGCGCCTCGGTAGCCCCTTGGGATCGCCAGATTGGTCGGCGCCCGACTGCGAATTTAACCGCCCGTAACTCCCGGACCCCGGGGGCTATCGACGCGGGGGTGGTCTCATTCAAAAGGGGGCCTCGAGATGTACACTTGATTTGGTGTTCGAGAGGGTTCCTCAAGCTGAAGGGATCCCCCGAATTTGATGCGGATCCGCCGCGCTGTTACAGAGATATGGCCATTCAAAGTTTCAAGTATTCCATACACTTAAGCTTTAAAGCGTTTCATCCAGGTCGCCAGTAGCAAACAATGGATCGCGCTCTGCTGGACAAACTATGTAATTACACCATATACAAGCATTTTATCTGTGTTTTATGTTCTGTAAAAAAATGTTCATATCGGCGGCATATTAGTGTTAAGTGCTAAAGGTTAGTGTTAACTATCTTGTTGTCAAAAGACTGACATCAAATTTTATTGCTCATTATATACTAATTTTTCTTGTGTCTTCATGAGCTGATTAAAGATGTGTGGTCATGTTATGTTTTACAGCTTTACTAAAGCATGTTTACCCACAATGCAGCGCACACAAACAGATACCAATCCTGTTTAACATCTGTGTGTCAGTGTTGTGATTTGTGTGTTTGTGTTTGTGTACATTGCTGTGCGATTGATGGTGTCTCGCAGGTTAAGTCAGTCCCAAAATGATGACCCTTGTGTTTATTTTAGTGTCTTTTCTCTACCCACTGTGACCCTCTCGGGGTCCCCTGCATTGCCCACCTAGGGCTCTATGAAATCCGTTTTATTTTTTCCCAAATTCCATTTTATTTTTTTCCAAATTCAGTTTTTTCCATTTTAATTTTTCTGGATTCCGTTTTTTCCGTTTTAATTTTTCTGGACTCCTTTTTAATGGTCAAATTAAATTTTATTAATCAAAAACCTGTCATGAGGTGTTGGTCTCTCTCAGTGAACTTCAGGTTATTCCTTTTTAAATTAGAAATTAAAATAATTAGTAAATAAGCTGAATGATATGGTTGAAAAATAAAATGCAATAATGAAAATTAATTCATCAGTAATTGTATAAATAATAAATATAATATTTAAGAAAAATAAAATTTTATGTAGAGAAAGAGAGAGAAGTGAAATAATGGAAATAAATAAATTAATCAATAATTAATATGTATAGACAAATCATTTTATATATATATATATAAGTAAAGAATTAATAGCATATTTAGTAGAAAAATGTATGTATTTTTTATTTATTTTTTTAATTCTTTATTTGTATTTATATTTTATATTTATAAATTTAATTATATATTATATGATTTCTATCTCCTGACAAATACTGGTGTGTTCTCGGAAAGAGGGATGCAAAAGAGAAGAAACACTGGGCTAGAGGAGTGCAGTATATCAGACTGAAGGAGAGAAGTGTTTGAGTACTCATCTGGTTTTCATAGAGCAGTGTGAGGTCTGCAGAGATCAACATCTGGCAATAATACCAAACACACACACACACTCAGACATGGCTGCTGTTAGTGTTGTTTTGTTTTGTTTTTTTCAGAGGGAAATATCTCACATTTCCCAGCTGGCACTGTGGGTCAAGGCTCTCTCTCTCTTTTTTTTTTTTTTCTTTTGTTTGCGGTTTTTCTGTCTAGTATTGAATAGTCCTGGTTTATCACATAGACTGTATAAAAACATGGACGTAGTGTCCGTGACGTCACCCGTAGGTTTATGAAGAGCGTTTTTGAAGCTCAAAGTGGGCCGTTGGCCGTCGCCATCTTGGCAGTGCGTCACTCCTGGATAATCGAAAATGGGCAAAGAGGGGGGAGTTGGTTGCTGAAACCACGCCCACTTAGCTCGACGGTGGTGAAAGCAGCGGCAATCCACCTGTCACTCAAGTGGCCACGCCCTTAATTATGCAGAACTTTAAGGCTTAATATAATTTAAACAGATGACTTATAAAAAAAATTCACCCCCTCACAGTTGTCATGAAGGACAAAATTAGTTATATAGACCAAAACCACTTTTTGTACCAGGCTGTAAACGTGTTTTTCTGCTGTAAAGCTGGGTATTTTAACATGGGGAGTCTATGGGACTGACTCCCTTTTGTAGCCAGCCTCTAGCGGCGAGTCGATGAATTGCAGTTTTAGTCACTTCCCTGTTGGTTTCACGAGAGAGAGCAGGAGGTTGCCGCTTGGTTTATCAACAGCAGATTGGATTGTTGGAGCCCTCCCTCACCCAAAGCGTCTTGTTTACAAATGTACAAATATCATTGTCATTAGTAATGATGTTTGTTGATCAGATCAATCTAATAAGTGTTCACTCTCTGTCTCTGTAGCCTCATGAGTTTGACGAGTGCCGGTTGGACATCAGCGTCAATGATAGCGTGTGGTATCTACGTGCTCAGGACCCAGAGCATCGCAATCAATGGATCGATTCCATTGAGCAACACAGGGTGAGTTTCTGTCTTTACCCAACATGCTCTTCTCTCACGCAGCCAGACTATTGACTATCAGTATTAAGTCTGGTTTCTGGCTGAGAATTGCTCATGTAGATGCAATCTGATCGACATGTTAAACAACCAGTGTGTTTGTTTGTTTGTTTGTTTGTTTTTATGTGACAAATTTGGGTGGATTAATCTGAAATCCTACATAACAGTCAGACATTGCTCTCTTGTTTACCCTGTTACTAAAATAGTACACTCAGAGTGGGTTAGTTACCCATCCAGAGGCTGTTTGCTTAGTCATAAAACTAAATAATAATGCCTTTAGATGAGAAATCGGAGAGGAAAGACTGACTGGGTGTGAGATTATGAATGTGATTAAGTCTGTTTACATCATCTGGGCGGCTGAGCACTGAAGTGACTTACATACGCACACACACAGACAGGAAGTCAGTTTAGGTCACAAACACACAATTCTATGGTAACACAAATAAAAACAATGAATGGCGATCATACCTCATACAGCAGTTCACATGTACAAACAAACATACACGCAGCAGTTCGGTACTAACGTGCATGAGTGAGCGAACCACTCGCATAGCTGTAGTAAAATACTGTAGAGATAAAGGATGTGGGCAGGTAGAGACAGCGCAGTGGGTGGGGGTGAGGAAAGAAAACTGCGGTGGAAATCAAACTCAAGAAGTGAGAAAAACGAAAACAATCAAAGGTTGATCAGGGAATATGATATGAATCACGATATGAGCTACTGAGTGATGAAAGACTTGAGATAAGGTCTTATTGAAGGATTCTATACTATATACAGTTACTTATTCTATCTATCTATCTATCTATCTATCTATCTATCTATCTATCTATATATATATATATATATATATATATATATATATATATATATATAATACAAAAGAAAATAATTATATATAATAACCTTATTATAAACAAAAATAATTATATACTATATTATAATACAAAAAATCCTTTAATAAAAGTGATTAATTCATATTTTTAAATATATATATATTATACACACACGCACACACATATATAATTTAAAAAAATTTGTATAAACAAATACATAATTATATAAGATTAAATGTTTAAATAAAAGTGATTAATATTTTAAAATCAATTTAATTAATTTATATATTTTATTATTTAATTTACAAATAAAATAATTCTAAACAAATGAATAATTACATATATAAAGAATCATATTTCATAAAAGTAATTCATAAATAAAATGTAACAATGAATTAAATGAATGTGTATATATTATTTTATTTGTATTTTTATTTAAAAAATAAAATAAGTATAAACTAATAAATATTTATTATATATACAAATAAATAATCATATTTAATGAATAAAAAGTAATAAATATTTAAAAATGAATTAAGTGAACGTATTAATAATTACTTTTATTTTTATTAACTTAAAAATAAATTAATTAGTAAGTGATTATAAATAATGTTAAAATTTCATAAAAATTCTTTACATAATTTTAGCTGTATATTCCAGTCTGTGTGTGTGTGTATTGCTCTGCCTCTTTCAGCGTCTGTCTGCTGAGTTTGCACGAGTGTTCGTGTCATGAGGACACACCCTGATCCACATGTGCTTCTGATTTCTGCCACCCAGGGGAGGAGGAGGGGGTTTCACTCTTGCGCACACACGTATTTACCCATCCAGTCATTCTTCTCTTGCCTCGAGGATGACCCCTCTCTGATAGTGACTCACACAAACACACGGCTCTTCTTGGAACAGGCCTCTCGGTCTGAATTATTGCTGAAATTCTTTCCTTCTTTCTATCATCTCATTAGGGTACAAAGGGAATAGTCCAGTACCACACAGATCAGATTCAGCAATGATTGTTTTTAATTCAGACCCCATTATATGACATTACAGGTAGATTTTTCGCTATAAAATTATCTTTAAAAATCCTCTGGTGTGGCAATCTGACTGCAGAAATGATGCATAACATAGTCTGACTGCAGAGCATAAATAACAGTCCATTTGCACCTTTTATAACAAATCTGTGGCTTGAGTTAGGTTGGGCTATGACATGGACCCATATGGGTGGAGATGTTCAGATCTGTCTGTTGTTGCAGATTGTCAGTGTAATCTGTCCATCTAATCAGAGCTGTATTGTGTTAAGCCTTTCACTCTCACTGTGTCAACACCACACACTCCCAATAAAGCTACTGGAAATGAGACGTGTGCTTGTATATCTAAAAGACATGCTTGATTTCATCTCATATAATCTCTTTTGTGCAGAATCCATGGCTTCAAAACATCAGCACTGACTCACTCCCCACTAGGGTTATTATACTAATTAAAACTAAAACCACTGGAAAAACATTGCTATCACTTGAAATAAAATATAAAAAGCGCTAATGGAAATAAAACAAAATATTTTTTTTTTATTAAAATATTTTTAATTGATAAATAATTTAAAAAAATTAAAAATGTTATTTCAGTTAGTACTAAAATAACTAAAACTGAAATAAAAATATAGATGTATATTTAAAGCAAAAATGTGAAAAACAACATTACTGATAATTTAATCAGTGTTATTTTAGTATCATTGAGATATTGTAATAGTTTTTATTAATATTTTGAATAATTTCCCTTTACTAAATTAAAATGAGAAATGTTGCCTTGGCAGCTAGCTGAAATAAAAAAAAAATTTTTATTTCATTTCAGTTGTCATTTATTTTATTTCAAGTAACAAAAATGTTATTTTTTTAATGGTTTTAGCTTTGTTTTAGTTTTTAATCTCAAAATATTAACAATATAACGGTATATTGATGCTAAAATAACACTGCACACAATATATTTTAATGATACTGCTGCTGAATTAAACATGTCACTGATTACAATGCCTTCTCATTTTTTTTCTCTCCTGGTGTCTTTTGCAATCACTTGATTAGGTTTATTGATTTTGTGTGTGTGTGTATGTGTGTGTGGTCTGTGATACAGCATTACAGGATGTTATCATCCTGAAGTTTATCATCTGCGCATCAGCCACTGAGGCTATTGATTGTGTAACAAAGACACGGCCGTTATTTTTGACTTCTGATTGGTCAGTGGAGGTGTTATCAATGCCATAGTGACAGTAAGATTGCACTTCATTGGCTGGAGTGAATGCGGGACTGACCCGTCTTTGGTTGAGACACTGAATGCTTATTCTCTGGTTCTATCCGATAGTTACCTCGGATTCTGCCCACTCAACTGTACATGTGCTCACTGTTGCCATCTAGTGCTGGACAAGGTTTAATTTCTCACTAAAGACTGTGTATTTTCAGTATAGCATATTTCATACTACATACTGTCCTCACAATGTGAGTTTTTCCATATGCATGTCCAAAATGAGGAATACAGTATCCCACAATGCAACATGTTTACTAATCAGTTTCCAGTATGATAACTTAATATTAACTTAATATTTCATTGACCTGCAAATGACAATTTCACAGTTTGATTAAAAATGCTAAATAATAAAGATGGATATTAAGAATATACAAAATAGCATGCAAAATATGTAAGGTCATGTGACAACAGTGTAGCATAGTACTGTTTGAAGTGCTTGTCATTGCATGCTACATATTGTTTCTAATTCTAAATTCAAGTTTTCATTTAGCAGAAAACTAAAAATAAAGTTTATTTAATAATCAATTTAATAATCAACACTCAAATAAAAGCAGAGTTGTGCAAACATTTAGAAAACCAAACCCAAAAAAGTTTAATATATAAATGAATATTAATCAATAAAGAATCAATAAACACATTATTGTTTGTGATTATTTAATAACAAATTCTATAAGCATTTTTATTTAATAATCAACATTCAAATAAAAATTGAAGTTGTACAAACATTTAAATTGCACATTAGGCAGTTTTTATAGCTACTTACTTTACTTAGTTTGTTATATAAACATTTAAACAGTGAGAAAAATAAAATTCATGACAGATTTAATCAAACATGCATCAAATAATGATAACACTTAACATGTAAAAATATAAGGAATATGTTATACAGTGCATATATTTAGCGTTTTTTTTTCTAGACGTTTCTCCAAAACCATTTTGGCGGAAACCAAAAATTGTTAATCCAGCTGAAAATGTTTGGTTGCATCACTAATTGTTTCACATCCTGGTTTTCAAAAGTAATATATACTATGTAGCATACAGCAAATGGTATACTAGTCAGGGCTTGAATTTCGGCGCGGGATTGCGGGGATTGCGCATAATTTAAACCATTCCCGCAAGTTTAACTTTTATAATGCGAGAAATTCCCGCACAAATGTATTTTTGCTTCATCTCAGATCAAATTAAGAAATACATCCACAGAAGCGAAAAAAGAAATCACCGGTTCATACAGTCTGTCTTTATTTTAGAATTTAATTCCACAAATAGCGCTGCAGCTGTCTTCTCTGACTGTTGTTGAATCCATAGCATCGGCGTGCTCTCTGTGGTCTGCATCGCACTGATCTTATTCACACAAGGCTGTGTGACGCGCTCTAATATTCTGAGTCACACGCAAATGTGACTGAAAACTACTGCGCGCGACTATGAAAAAATATTTAGGAGCACCAGTGCGACTAACCCAGTTTGCGCTGAGGGGAGCTTCAAAGGTTTATACTCGTTTTTGCAGAGTTGAGTAATGTATTACAGACATCTCACGAATCCTTTCATAAACAAACAAAGTAGACACAATGTAAATAAGAGATTCATTGTTTAGTTTAGAGAGCTTTGTTGATTATAATACAACTTTGTGAGATCGCGATGAACTAAGGAGAGTGAAGGATGTAATGATTAATAAGGGAGTTTGTAAATGTGATATTGATTTAATACAACGGGTCAATAAACAAGAAATTAATATTAAGTGACTTACATTGTCTTACTATAACACTGTTGCCTGATTTTGCTCTATTTCGTCGACAAAAATAGTTTGAATCAAAGACACAGCTGAGCCGCTGCGCATCTCCATTCAAACACAGCGGTGTCTCGTTTATGAATGAATATGAGTTTTTTTTAAACGAATCTAGTGAGTCAATGATTCAATTACCGATTCATAAAGACAGTCCCTGCGTCCCAATGTGCATATTATCCACCCTGTCTGCCCTAAATAGTATTGAAATTTACTAATATCACATAGAATTTAGGATGGATAGTATGCACATTGGGACGCAGATTTATTCTTGAATGAATCAGCCATTCGAACGAATCAGTTTAATGAATGATTCAGTGATCAAATCAGTGCCTTATCGCCACCTGTTGGCAGCTTTAGTTTCATTTTTAACATATCTTTCAGTTATTTAAATCATTTAATATTTCTATAACCTGTTCAAATTTTATATTTAAAATATTAATCTCAACATGAATTTATAAAATTTAATTGCACTCATACCAACTCTGAAGCTCATTAAACGTCTGAAAATACACCTACAAGCCACTTTTGTGTTCTTCTGTTCCACCTCATTGGAAAATAATAATTTTGTTAATACTGATTTAATTTGATTGGTATCTTATTCTACTTGTTCTTATTCTATTGTTTTAATTGTTTAAATTTTAAAAAGCTTACAAATGTTTTTTTTTTTTTAAATTTGACATAAAAGATGACATACTTTTAATAAAGTTAGAAAAATGCCATTACAAAGGTAAAAATAAAATTCCCTTGTAAATCACTTTGAGTCAAATATCTTCTTGTAATGGGAAGGCAAATTTTTGATCAGATTTTTTAATTAAACATTAGAAAAAAATAATTAGGCTATATCTTAGAAAGCTGAGACATTCCTTCTTCATTCAGAAGGCATAAAACTGAAAGCAACTCAAACCTCAATGAAACATTAAGTGACATATATTAAGTTCTTAATGTCAATTTGAAGGAGATCATGGTGTATTTTGTATAAAGTTTTTTTGTTTTTTTTTATACAAAATACACCATAAATATTTTTTTTACACAAAATACAAAAAGAAATTGAACTGAAATTGGAATATATGAAATACACTGATTCTGAAAGGCATTTCTAAATAGTTTTAATACAGTTCTTAATGTCAATTTGGAGGAGAGGATGACTCTCCAGGATTCAGGCCCTGCTAGTATTTCACATTGAACAGTCAGATGAATTCATCTGTATTTTGGGGTAAAATCTTGTGATAGATGAACTGAGATATTGATTTTTTTTTTTTTTTTCTCTCCATTCAGTTGTTTTGACTCTTATCTGCTCTTAGAGTTGTATATTTATTTAATAATAATAGGTTGTTTTGACTGTAAATTCGTATGTATACAGGCGGTTCCTATCTACAGGAAAGGTTTGTTTGTGTAGGTAAATGTGTGTGTTCCTATTTCTCTCTGGGGTGGGGGTGTGTGTGTGTGTGAGAGTGTGTGTGTGTTCAGACTGAACTCATATTCACTGGATTTGTTTCAGTATGCGGAACATCATAGGGAAGTAGTTGATTTTCAGATCGTATTTCATCCCCTCTTTCAGATTGACTGTAATGGGTGAGTTTATTAACGTGGTACAGAGGTCAAATTTGTTCATCTGGAGGAAAGATACAGTAACCTGGGCTTGTGCTGTCATGCTCTGCTCAGAAGCCTCTTGGGGAGACAGTCATTGTGTGTGTTTATGCTGCTAAATAAACTCAGAAACTATTTTCAGAGGCTGTTACTCATGAAATGAGCCAAAGGAGAGCTCTGAGTTCATGGAAAGTGACTCTCTGGACTGTCTGTGTGTGAGTGACGTATCCTGAAGATGAAGTGGAAATTGTTCAGGGGACACACACACACACACACACACACACACACACACACACACACACCAGTTTGTTGTTTTTAAAGTGTCATGTTTTTGTTTGACTGTGTAAATATGAGTGTAAATATGAACTGAATATACAGTACCTTTAAAAAGTTTGATGTCAGTAAGATTTTTTATATTTTTAAGTGTCACATTTATTTGATCAAAAATACATTAAAAACAGTAAAATTGTGAAATAATATTACAACTTAAAATAACCATTTTTAGTAAAATGTAATTTATTGCTGTGATGCAAAGCTGAATTTTCAGAATCATTACTCCAGTCTTCAGTGTCACATGATCCTTCAGAAATCATTCTAATATGCTGATTTGCTGCTCAAGAAACATTTCTAATTATCCATGTCTAAAACAGTTGTGCTGCATCGTATTTTTTGTGGATACATTTAATTCTTGATTAATATATAATTTAGATTAAAATATATATATATATATATATATATATATATATATATATATATATATATATATATATATATATATATATATATATATATATATATATATATATATAAATAAAATGCATATTAAATAACTATAAAATATATTAACAAAATATATAACTTGTGTATATATAATTTAATTTTTGTTTTTTATTATTTTTTTTTATTAAAAAAATACAAAATAAATACAATTACTTACACATTACACACACATACATACATACATACATACATACATACATACATACATACATATATATATATATATATATATATATATATATATATATATATATATATATATATATATATATATGAATATATGAATGATACATAAGATGCAAAAGCCTGTAAATGCATCTGAAATTTTCTTCTAAAATTAGCATTTTTCTCAGGCTCTTTCACTTTAATGACAATGAAATCAACATAAACCAGGTTTCCATCCAAGGATTTTTTTGCGAAAAAATATTTAACGCTTTAAAATATTTACGATATAGCTGATGGAAATGCCAATTATCGATTAAATTTCTCATGCGTCGACAATCTTTTTCCGTTTAACTTTAGCGCATAATTTTCCATATCGATACCTCAAATGTCGCAAAAATTAGTTTGGAAACACTTTTTGTCAAGAAAAGGGGCTTTAACGCAAATAAATGTGGTGTCACATGACAGAATTAGCCAATAGGCAGCATCCATGTTCGTGGTATTGTTCACGTTAAAGCACCGTTTCCCTGTAGTTCAAAAGCGCATAAAATCATATTATTAAATTTTATCTAAAATTATTTTATACATGGTAAGAAAAAGACGAGTTACCTCTCAAACATACTTATCTTAATTTGGTGTTAGTAGGCTAGCCTACGTTTACATTATTATTATTATTTTTTATTTTTTTATTCTTTTTTTTTACAGTGCACTGTTCAGTTTAAATAGCCTGTTTAAATAGCCTTTCAGCTTGACCACCATATCCCCGTGATATTATGCCAAGCACATTTTGTTTTACATATTGGAACGTGAAGTACAAAAGTTTAAATTAATTCGTTTTGGCTTGTTAGCTTCTTATATTTTTATTCTTGTTTCTTTGTTTTGCTGGCTGTATTTTATTATGACAATGAACAGGCTGCGTTGTCGAGTCAGTAGGCTATGATTAACTGCGCGCGTGAGGCGCCGGCACGATGGGTGTTTTTTTTTTTTTTTTTTCCCCTTGTAAAAGTGGAAACAACTTGCACTAGCCTACTCCTTCATTTGTGGTCATATAAGAATAAGACATTATTCAAAACTATTCAAAATATTTCTTTTATTTGTGTACGTTCATAATAAAAAACAAAACGTACTGTTGTGAAATAAAGGAAACAAACTGCCGCTTTCTCAAGAGTGCATCACAAAAATGAACCGAAATTCTGCATATAGGCTGCTAATTGTTGCAGTTTTTTTCTTTCATTTTGTTAATTCATTAATTATTTAGAAAAATATATTTTGCATATGGGCCTATTTCTTTTATATATAATAGCTTACGTTTTTCTCAAATCGCAGAAGCGCTGCAGGTGCGTGACGTGCATGTGAATCCACACGTTCATGTTGTTTATGCTGCTTTTTGTGTGTATAAAATGAATCCCTGGAAAACATTTAGGTATTTTTAATGGGTCAAGCCACGTATCAATTTAAATTTAATTTAGTTGTAATTTAACATAATCTTGTCGGTTAACGGTTAATATGGCTTAACGACTGTCGGTTAGGAGAAATAAAATAACCAGAATGAACATTCCTATTTCCTGTAAACGTTTATCAGAAAAATAATAATAATACAACTGCAACTGTTTATGATCATTGCTTGATTATCAACAGTGGACTATCTATCTAGTCTATAAAAGTACAAAAAAAAAAAAAAAAAACTCATGACACTTAATAAAAATTATTTTATTTAGGCCTATACAATTTAATATAGGCCTACGCTTTTTTTGTTTCAAATGGATGAAGAACAGGCTTCTAGCCTAGCCTATAATTTACGCAGTAGGATAAATTATGTATGGAAACAGCTCAAGGGCAACATTTTTTTGCGATACACCAAAACTTATGCGACAATTCGTTTTTTTTTTAGGGATGACGTCATGACGCACACCATTTTATTGGTAAAAGGCCAGTTGGATGGAAACAGGCTGTAGACAGCACATTTCGCAAAGTTTTTTTTAACACATATATCTTTGCCGATAACAAAACAGCGCAAAATCTGGATGGAAACTTGATTATATAGAGGCACAGTCTTTTGCATCTGAGCTCTTCATACATACATACATACATATATTTATTTTTATATAAAATCTATTATATAAACTATTTATTATTGTTATTATTAAAACTACTTGTTTATTAACTATTAACATGGAAGAAATTGATTATTGCTTGATGTTTTATTGCATTGTGTCTGACTTTTGAAGCTTTAGAATGAAAGAGCTCCTGAATATCACATTAATCTCTCTCTCTTTCTCTCTCTCTCTCTCTCTCTCTCTCTCTCTCTCTCTCTCTCTCTCTCTCTGTCTCTCTGTCTCTGTCTCTGTCTCTGTCTCTCTCTGTCTCTGTGTGTGTTTAGGCTGAGTCTGGTTATGGTTCTGAGTCCAGTTTGAGGAGACATGGCTCCATGCTGTCCCTCACATCAGCCACCAGCGGATACTCAGCCACCTCCACCTCCTCCTTTAAGGTGAAAACCAAATAAAATGTCCATAATTGATCAAATACGGTAACGATATGTCATGCCTCCCTACTTTGAACTTATAAGTTTGTGTTTGTGACCAACAGAAGGGTCACAGTCTGCGGGAGAAGCTGGCAGAGATGGAGACATTTCGGGACATCCTGTGCAGGCAGGTGGACACGCTGCAGAAATACTTTGACGGCTGCGCTGACGCTGTGACCAAAGATGAGCTCCAGAGAGACAAGAGTGAGTAGACTGAGTGTGTGGGAGAGATCAGGATATGGAATATGCTGACAGACATGTTTAGACAATGCTGAACCTTATTCAGACTGCAGCGATGTCCAGATTCTTCTGCATGGGTGCCGTCACACTCGCTCACTCTGGATGCATCTGTTGTTACAGCACAAGGGCCTGTTGATTCACACAAATGATCAACTGCCTCTTTTGTTCGTCCTAGTCCTCTCTCACAGCGTTGTGTACTACAGTATGTGTCAACTCTCAGTATGTGAGTGGGCCGATCTGAGCACCACCAACCACAGGGCCATGAGTTCATACTGACTGTGTTTGTGTGTGTTTTCTCTGCTCAGTCGTGGAGGACGATGAAGATGGTTTCCCTACCACTCGCTCCGATGGAGAATTTCTGCATAACAACAACGGCAGCAAGGAGAAACGTGAGTGTCTCTACTGATTTCTGCATGTGGGAAACTTCAGCAGGTTTTTCACGCTCAATGAATTCTTTCTGATTCAGCTCGAGGCTGGGGCGCCACTGACATTATGAGCAGTTTGTCCACTTAATTTACTCCAGTGATCAAGTCATTTGAGCCTATTGTAATGAATTGTGTGAAATCTATAACATAAAGTCAGCATGTCTCCCGTGGAGCTGTGTTTGAGAAGTTTTCATTGAGTTATGCATTTCTGCATTGTTTTTTAGAGGAAATACTATACGGCTGAATTGAATGTGGTCGTCAAACCGTTTCTGTTCTTGTATAATTTGACAAAGAACATCAGATGTTTTGCATTGTGTCCAAAAGTTTGTTTGTCTTTATTGAAAACAAAATATTTACATTTATTAATTTATAAACTAGATAAATATATATATTTTAGATGAAATATATTTTATAAATAAAAATATATTAATAGATATGTATATAACTATATGTATAATAGGGGTGGGAATCGCAGGGTACCTCACGATATGATATGAATCACGATACATGGCTCACGATAACGATAATATCATGATACAGCGATTCTGCGATAATCGATATATTGCTAGACAATCCTATAACGATACATCACGATATCTGTCTAATTACGAAAACAAAATGCTTTTGAAAAGGTTAAGTGCAAGTTTTCTCGCTTTATTCAAGTCCAAAGTGATAGAAAACAGCACAAAAAGTTCTGTAAATCAAATTTAACAAGTAAATTAATAATTTTATTCTCCTTTCCTCATCATAAAAACAGAGCCCCGTGCAAGTCTTTTGCATGCTCAAGTTCGTTATTTCAAATGTAGACGCGCGGCAAGCACACACTGCATACTTCTGCGCCACATTACGGCTCTGACAAGGTTTTGTTTCGTCGTCCATACCATAGGTGCAGATTTATGTTTCTGCCAGTCGGTGCTCACACACTGCATAATGTGCAGTTGTAATATCTGAGAGAGAGGGAGATCATCCAGTTTTGTTCTCTTAAAACTTGTTGCACCCACGCCGCTCTCTCTCACTCATATAGTGAGGGAAATCCACCTGCGATCCGAGCGGAGAGGTTAGGCTACTCACAGACTCAATATGCGCTCTGCAATGATAATGTGATAGATGCCTATAGTCCACACTGACAGCTGTTTCGGGGCAGTTTTTTAGTTCTCATCTCCATAAACATAAGACGCCGGTGCATCTCTGATTTGTTGTTGGTCTGCCATTACGCTCGTATTTCTTCTTCGCTGTGAATGACAATTTCCGTTCATCTGACCATCCGCAATCTGGTAAGCGCCACCACAAGAAGTCTGGAGGTACTGCCGCTCCGGTAAGCCACAGGGGTAAACAGCCACAGTGTAGGTATGAATTTAGATCTTTTGTATGTTTAAAAAAATATCGATACTTGGTACCAGAGAATCGATAACGTCTCGCGGCCAGAAATATCGTGATAAATCGGCACATCGATTTATTGTCCTACCTTTATATAGTATGTGTGTGTGTGTGTGTTTAAGATATATAATGAATATATAATATATATATAATACATGTATAATGTTAAATATGTTTTAAAGTACATAAATATAATATAAAATACTCAGAAATATGACTCAAGCAACTGCTGATTGGAATAAGTACTCAGAAACACATGGAAGAGATTTGATTTATGATTTGATGTTTTATTACATTGTGCCTGATTTGGAGTCTGTGTAACACTGTCAGGCAAATTAGACTAATGCGTTTAAGTTTCAGAGTGTGACTGGATTTGTTCTCTCTCCCCATCAGTATTCCAGTGTTTGAGTCATAAAGGCATTAATGGGATAGATTTTAAAGGAGAGGCCATCACGTTCAAGGCGACCACGGCGGGGATCTTGGCTACACTTTCTCACTGCATCGACCTGATGGTGAAGAGAGAGGACAGTTGGCAGAAGAGACTGGATAAGGTACGAAACTCGGGCATCTGGAGCTCATCCTTGAGCTGATCAAATCAGAAGAGAGATGGTGTTTCTGTAATTCAGGGCTCTGCTGGCAGGCTGCTGTTGTGATTTTGTCTCTTGACAGAGCAAAATATTTCCCTGACTGTGAAAATAAAACACATTTATTGTAGTGTGAAGCTATAAAAGCACCCACAGTTAAGTCATGTGTGAACGGGATCTGGTGTCAAAATTATGGCACATCTGCTGTGGCAATTCACAGCGAAAGTAGCTGTAAAATAGGCAGAAATGTTTTGCATTTGCATGATGCTATATGTGAACAAATTTGATATATTAGTAGGCTGAGCAAAGTAGGGCTTCCATGAATTCTTAATTCTACTAATCAACTAATCACCCAGAGCAGAAGACGACTGTTCAGTTTCACATTCTTGTAGTGTGAAATGTATTTGGTTTTTACAAGTTTGCATAGAAAATAATGTCACCCACTGACATGGAAGAAATGCAGCTGAAGTCACATGACCCATGACTAATTAACACAAATAAAAATATTAAAAAAAAATAAAAATGTAAATTGATGAAAATATATAAAATGCAAATATAAAAAAATAAAAATATAAATAATTGATGAAAATATATAAAATGTAAACAAAAATTAGTCTAATCAAAATAAGATAAGTTAAAGCTGAAGTACTGAAACTATTTAAACTGAAATAAAAATAAATTAAAACTTTATAGAAATAAAAAAATGACAAAACATACAATTAAAATTTAAAATGAGTAAAAATTAAAAAACTAATTAAAAATATGAATAAATACTGTAAAACTATATAAATAATACCTAAAATTACTGAAACTAACTAAAATTAAAGTGAAAACTGAAAATATAAAAATAAAAGCTAATTCATAATATTAATAAATACTGTAATACTATATAAATACGTATAAAATACTAAAACTTAAACTACAATTAAAATGAAAACTGAAAATAAAAATAAGTTAATTGAAAATATCAATAACAATTGAAATTCTATATAAGTAATACTAAAATAACACTGAAAGAAAAGTCTGTCAGAGTTTGAGCCAATCAGAACATTTTGCATGACACCAGTGTGACAGAGCTCTATTATTTTATCGTTTTTCATTAATATGCAGCAAACATAAACATCTTTTCAGACATGTGTATTTAGCTCTTCTATTTTAACTACTATAGTTATATAGTGAAATAGTATTTACTACTATATTAAATCACTATACTTCCAGTGCTGCTATTGCAAATTCTGCTAGTGCTGGTCATTTCCAAATATAAATCATATCAGAGAGTTTAAGCATCATTTTGGTAATGTTTATGAATGGAAGCCTTACATATAAACATGGAAAGCTGTGAATAACTGCTGCGGTATCTTTACCAGCGAAGTTCCTCCAGCAGTTTTAATGGGTTTGTGTGTGAATGTGGAGTGTGTGATACAGAGGTGGAGCTGAATCCGTCTGCCGATGTGTCGCAGTTAGCAGCATTCAGCACAATACTGACATATACAGTCAGAACGAGAACACAGGCATTTTGCTTCTGTCTGAACAATGGAGTGCTTCAGAGAAATCCTGCACCGATACAGTGTCTTGCTCTGCCCAGATCACACCGAGACAAGATCTACTCACGCCAAGACATTAAACATCACGGGAGCATAGTGTTTAGTCAGCTAAAGCCGTTCCCCCTCTCTTGCTTTCTACAGGAGATGGAGAAGAGGAGGAGGGTGGAGGAGGCGTATAAATCAGCCCTGTCCGAGCTGAAGAAGAAGTCTCATTTTGGAGGGCCTGATTATGAGGTGGGTTCGGTTTTGGTTTGCGCAGATGAATTTTACAAAGTAGCTGTAAACTGTTTGGAGATGTTCATCTTGTTCTGTCCATCAGGAGGGTCCAAACAGCCTGATCAATGAAGATGAGTTCTTTGATGCTGTGGAGGCTGCTCTGGACCGACAGGACAAAATAGAAGAACAGGTGTGTAAATACTGACATTCAATGTCTTAAATGAGATAACTGAAGTCTTAATTATCATTTTGAGAGGACTTTAATTTGAGGGTGGAAAAATGAATCATGATACCGTCTAATGTGACTATTAAAATTCATAATGCTATGCCTTCTGCTAATATTTACTTAAAGTTTTAAGTTAATAGCTTATATTTTTATTAATTAAATGAATAAGATTTAACAACACATTCATTACATAGTGTTCTGATGTTGTTTAATGGTCACATGACATTAAAATAAACAAAAGATGTAATTTTCTTTAAGTTTTTCATTTTGATGTTTTTAAATTAAATATATTAATAAATATACATGAATATAAAAAATTTAAATTATTATTAACTTTGTAACTAAAATAAAAAAAGGATATAAATAGATTACTGTTGTAAAATGAAAAATGAATATTTTATTTTACACTGCAAGTTACAATACTAAAATTTATGTCTTAAATTTTTCAATTTCAAATGTTCAAGCTTTCATACTGGTGAAATGCTATACATTTATTTTGTGATTTAATTAAAGCGACTGCTGCATGTTTGGAGTCAAAACGTGGTGCTATTGCATGTTCTACAGGCTTATTTAGAGCTTGTTTACAATTAAAATTCCTGCATTAAACACAAAACCTGGCTACTATTTAACACATTGAATATATAGATTTTGCTAGTATCACACAATAATATTTTTACTGCAGGTCTTTGAACATATTATTGTATCAGCAAAATCCAATATCGACTGACCTATAATTCGTATGTATTGATATATTAGTATGTATATACAGTAGTGGTCAGAATTATTGGCATCCTTGGTAAATATGATCAAAGAAGGCTGTGAAAATTAATCTGCATTGTTAATCCTTTTGATCTTTTATTTAAAAAATTCACAAAAATCTAACCTTTAATTGGATAAGAATTTAAAATGGGGGGAAATATCATTATGAAATAAATGTTTTTCTCTAATACACATTGGCCACAATTAACGGCATCCTTTTATTCAGTACTTTTTGAAACCTCCATTTGCCAGTTTAACAGCTCTAAATTTTCTCCTATAATGCCTGATGAGGTTAGAGAACACCTGACAAGAGATCAGAGACCATTCCTTCATCCAGAATCACTCCAGACCCTTTAGATTCCCAGCTCCATGTTGGTGCTTCTTCTCTTCAGTTCACCCACTCATTTTCTACAGGGTTCAGGTCAGAGGACTGGAATGGCCAGCAGAAGCTTGCTTTTGTGCTCAGTGACCCATTTTTGTGTTGTTTTTGAGGTTTGTGTTTGGATTATTGTACGGTTGGAAGATCCAAACATGGCCCATTATAAGATTTCTAACAGAGTCAGTCACTTATTGATTTTTTATCTGTTGGTATTTGATAGAATCCATGATGACATGTGTCTAAACAAGATGTCCAGGACCTCCAGCAGAAATATAGACCCACAACATGAAAAATACAGCAGTATATTTCATTGTACACATGGGGAACTTTTTATCCCTGTGTTCACCAAACCCATCTTGAGTGTTTGCTGCTAAAAAGCTCATTTTTTAGTTTCATCTGACCATAGAAGCCAGTCCCAGTTGAAGTTCCAGTCGTGTCTGATAACTGAATATGCTGGAGTTTGATTTTGGATGAGCTAGGAGAATTTTTCTTGAAACTCTTCCAAACAACATGTGCTGATGTAGGTGCTGTTTGACAATTGTTTTTTTTTTTTTTTTTTTTTTTTTTTTAAGGTTTTCTGACCCAGAGACTCGACTATTTTCTGCAATTCTCCAGCTGTGGTCCTTGGAGAGTCTTTAGCCACTCAAACTCTCCTTCTCACCGTGCATTAGGACGATATAGACACACGTCCTCTTCCAGGCAGTTTCCTAACATTTTATGTTGATTGGAAATTCCTAATTATTGCCCTGATGGTGGAAATGGGAATTTTCACTGCTCTAGCTCTTTTCTTAAAGCCACTTCACTAAATTGTGAAGCTCAATTATCTTTTGCTGCACACCAGAAATATATTCTTTGGTTTTTCTCATTGTGAAGGATGATTAAGGGAATTTGGGCTTTGTTTTCCATCCTATTTATATTTCTGTGAAACAGGAAGCCATGGGTGGATAATTTCATGTTCATAATCACCCTGGAGTGCTCAAAATTGTGAATATGAATGGGAATATACTTCAGAGATATTTAACTCATAAGAACTTCTAGGGGTACCAATAATTGTGTCCAATGTGTATTAGAAAAAACATTTATTTCGTAATGATATCTCCCCCCCCCCCCCCCCCCCCCATTTTAAATTCTTATTATCCAATTAAAGGTTAGATTTTTGTGAATTTTTTTAAATAAAAGATCAAAAGGATTAACAATGCAGATTAATTTTCACAGCCTTCTTCGATCATATTTACCAAGGGTGCCAATAATTCTGACCACTACTGTATTATATTAGCGTTAGAATCAATTTCAAAGCATATGTTTATATCCTTTTTTTGTATTTTAATGTCTCAGCCTTTTTTTTTTTTTTTTGTAATGTTTGTGCAGGTATTAAAAAGGTTTTAAAAACTGTGCAGATAATGGGTTGCATTAACCATGTTTTGACGCGATGAATAAAAGCGTCTGCTAAATGCATAAATGTAAATTTAATGTGTTTTCAGCTTTTTAAAAATGTAAAGCAAATATATATTTTTTAAAAAATTAGTTTATAGTCTGTTTATTATCTTAATGCATCCTCAGTCTTATTGAGCAGGGTTCATCAGTGCACTCTATTCTAAGGAAAATAAATTATAAACCAATAAAATCTTAACATTAAGTACATTATTTTCCACTGATTATTCAATTTCACTCTGAAATACATTGTTTTTATCATTAATATATATGTGTGTTTTTGTAGTCTCAGTGTGAGAAGAGCAGGATACAGAGGAGCAGTTCAGTGCCTTCAGGAGACGTCTACTCCAGCGTGGGCTCTCACCGATTCGCTGAGAAGGTGAGCTCATTCTTCTCATCGTGATCGTCTGTAGACCTCTTCTCGTGTCCCTGTGGTGCTCTGTTTTTCCATCTCGGTCTCTTTGGGGGTTTTTTTTCTCCTGATGAAGCTGCATTTCTCTCTTCTTCCTCACCTGTGTAGCCCCCCTCTCGTCCTTCCTCTCCCTCATCTTCTGCTGTAGCCTTCACTCCTTCACTCCATGAGCACAGATTCAGTGCTGAGGTAACAGCGCCCCCTAGCACACTCATCCAACACTGTTATGACATGACCTTACATCTCCAATGCATTCATAAACATCGCACCTATATACATGCATAATGGCTGTGTTTCAAACCCTAATGAGCTGCCTACTTAGTCAGCGGGACTTTTTGCACATCATTCAAAACTTTTTAATGTGTCCTGCATTAAATGAGACCAGGAAATCTTTTTACTCACAAAGTACATTCCAGGAAAGTTTCTCCTGGAAAAATATTACAACTTTTTATCAAATATAAATTTGGATGATTGGATGTAATTACAGATATTTATTTTGTGTATTATTCTAAAAATTTTTAATTATTCTACACAATTCACTGAAGTATTGTAATTTAGACTATTTTTAATGTATCTCTATTTTTATCTCTCATCTAAATCTATTTTTTATTTTAAATTATATTTTTCTAGAATTTGCCATGGATATAGCCTTTGATGCTGATATGGTATAAAATAAATAAATACATTTTGGGCATTAAAAAGGTTTTTAAAAGGTCTTTAGTTTGGTTTTAAAAATTCTGAAGATTTACCACAATATGTCGCTTTGGAAAAAAGCATTTCTGCTAAATGCATAAATGTCAATATAATACAAACCTAAATATTTTCAGCTTTTCAAAAATGTCAGGCAAATATATTAAATAAAATAATGTAAAAAGATAATTCATAATGCACATGTATGTGAGCTGCCTACTTTGTCAGCATTTTTGGGCATCATTTTAATGTGGGTATGATGCTGTGGTAATGCCCAAAACTGCTGTCAGGCAAGTCATCAGGTTTTAAAACACAGCCAGTCATTTTATTGGCAAGTTTGCATGATGGACAAACATATACAGATTAAACAGCACATTAAAACCACCTAGTCTGCCCTGGTATCGCTATTTTGCATTTACCCTTTGAAATTGCAGCTAATGATGCTTTTTATTGCTTTTTAATATGATAGTTTGCATGTTTAATAATACCTTCTAGCAATTCTCTTACTTCAAGTCACCTTGAAATCAAAATGCAGCTAATTTGCTTTAATTCATGTTCCTGGTCTTATTGACGATTCATCTGTACATGTTTGTACTATGTAAATAAAGGGCTTATTAAATGGCATTAAATAAATAGACATTGTTTTAGGTTGCACCAGTAGGAAGTGAATAGAGGGTAATATGATGTGCCTGTTAGCTTTGAGATACGTGGCAATTCTCTGGAGGAAAACTTGACCTCAGAAAAGTTTGTGCTGGTGGTGTTTCAGGAGGAGAGTAGTTTTCTTTTTGTTTCATTCAGAAATACAGAAATAACTCGCTTTACAGAAGTGCAGTGGTTTGTAAAAGCCGTTTCATGTTGGCTATCATATTTATTGTGTAATGCTGACTTGTAGTGTTATTAATCTAGATTCTCTTAACTGAGAGGGCATGACCTCTGACCTTGTTATTCTGCTGTGTTTTGGACAGGTGGAGGAGATGGTTCAGAATCACATGATCTACTCTCTGCAGGACGTGGGTGGAGACGCTAACTGGCAGCTGGTGGTGGAAGAGGGAGAGATGAAGGTGAGTTTGATCTAATGTCTGTGATATATTTTAGTTTGATCTGATGTCTGTGCTTTAATCCACAGAGTTTCTTACGGTCTGTGTATGTTTGTCTCTCTCAGGTGTACCGGAGGGAGGTGGAGGAGAACGGGATCGTGCTGGACCCTCTGAAGGCCACACACAGTGTGAAAGGGGTCACAGGTCACGAGGTCTGCCACTACTTCTGGGACACAGATGTCCGTAACGATTGGGAGAGTGAGTATACACACACACACACACACAACACACGATATTTCAGACATTAAAGCTTAAAGCTGCCACATCAATTACTTTCCTTTTTTCTGAGATCCACTTATAATTTGTAAGGTTTTTGTGCAAAAACATTATCAGCACTGAATCAGTAAGAGCTTTTCTACACTAAACCTTTCATTAGTGGCTCAGCAACCATCATTAGTCATTTTTAGAAATAAAGAAATAAAATTTATTAAATATAATCTAATAAAGCTCTTCTACTGTATAATATCATTAATAATGAAGCACATTCGATGACTCAGCACAGTTTGGCCTGTGAAAGTACCATATACTCTTACCATGCTTTTACATGCTTTAATACAGTGACTTACCAGAACACTTTCACTGGCTGGATAATTCAGCCGTACCTCCTAATGATCACAGGCCCAATCGATAGTGATGCATCATGGGTAGAATTACCCATCATCTAGTACCTCTCTGTTTCAGCCCTCACTTGACTTTAGCTTCATCAGCTGTTATTTTTGTCTCCGTCTCCAGCTACTGTCGAAAACTTCAACATTGTGGAAACGCTGTCTGATAACGCTATCATCATCTACCAGACTCATAAGGTGAGAGGAGTGCATGCTTTGTCTAAGGCACTTCTTCATAGTGATTTGATTGATTCTGACGGTCTATTTTGTGTTTTTGTCTGTGTAGAGAGTGTGGCCAGCGTCCCAGAGAGACGTCTTATACCTGTCTGCCATTCGTAAGATTATGGCCAATAACGAGAACGATCCAGACACATGGCTCGTCTGCAACTTCTCAGTCGAGCACGAAAATGCCCAGGTGAGTCTGGTCTCCATGGCAACTGCTGAGTCAATCTGTCTGTGGCGCCTGTTTAACCAGCAGCAGTTTAACGAGTTTGGTACACCATTTAATGCATTTTTGGGTTTTGAGGATCAGTTTTGACCTTTAGAAACATTTGAAATTCATTCAGATTGTGCATCCACTTTTTATCATGAAAAAGGATGAATTATTTCCACATTAAATATATAAATACATATTAAATATAAATATTTAAAATATATATTTTTAATCATTTAGAATTGTTTAAAAAAATTGGTAACACTTTAAAATAAGGTTCATTAATTAACATTAGTTAACTACATTAGTTAACATGAACTAAGAATGCTTCTACAGCATTAAGATTAATAAATGTTCATTTCAGCATTATTATGCATAATGCATTATTAAAATCACAAGTTGAGTTTGTTAACGTTAATTAATGCACTGTGAACTAACATGAATAAAAGAACAACTGTATTTTATTAACATTAACAAAGATTAATAAATAGTGTAATAAATGTATTGTTCATTGTTTGTTCATGTTAGTTAATACATTAACTAATGTTAACAAATGACACATTGAAAAGTGTTAGCAAAAAATTTTATCTTATGGGTATTAAATTTTAATCTTATGGGTATTATTTGTTTAACTTTAGTTGAATTATTATAGAGAGATTTATAGAAGTTGTGTTACTCAGTTGTACTCACTGTTTCATTGTTTTTGTCCTCATGTAGCCAAACAACAGATGTGTTCGTGCTAAAATCAACGTTGCGATGATCTGCCAGACGCTGGTCAGTCCACCAGAGGGAGACAAAGAGATCAGCAGAGACAACATCCTGTGCAAAATCACATATGTGGCCAACGGTTAGAGGAACCTCTCACCTATAATCTTCATAAAATAGCTACTTAATTACATAAGATAAAAAATATATTAACAGTTCATATAAATGTGTGAATATATAATTAAGTTTGTTTGTGGTTGCAGTGAATCCTGGTGGCTGGGCTCCTGCATCTGTCCTGAGGGCCGTTGCAAAGAGAGAATATCCCAAATTCCTCAAGCGCTTCACTTCCTACGTCCAGGAGAAAACTGCCGGAAAGCCCATCCTCTTCTGAGCACCAGGTACACCAGACTGCATCTGATGATATTCGGAGTTTATGTCAGCAGGGACACGAATAGTGAAAAAGATAGTAGCCAGAGTTAAACTTTTAACTTCAAGTTGTCTTTTAAAATTTATGTATTTATTTTATTTTTTATGCATTTGTTATTATGTATTTAATAACAATAATTTATTATTATTATTTTGTTTTATTTTATTTTTGTTATTATTTTAGTATTATGTTATTGTATTATATTTATACATTTAATCATTTATTATTAGTATTACTATTATTACTGGTGTTATTATTATATTGTTATTTACTATTTGTTACTATGTTATAATTTGTTATCATATAATTAATAATAATAATAATAATAATAATAATACTGGAGTTAATTATTATTATTATTATTATTATTATTATTATATTTTATTTATTGTTTTTATAATGCATTTTATTAGTTATGCTATTATATATTTGAATGTATATATTACTATTTGCATTTTTTTTTTTAGCATTGTTTTTTGAATATGTATGTTCTTATGTTATTGTATATTTAATATATTTTACTGTTTTATATATATATATATATATATATATATATATATATATATATATATATATATATATATATATATATATATATATATATATATATATATATATATATAAACTATTATTATTGAATTTAGTTTATTGTTATTAAATTAGTTAACATTTACCATATTTAGCATTATTTTTAGTATTATTATAAATTTTACTGTGTGTTAAATACTTAATATATTATCATTATTGTTATTAATATTATTTTATTAATGTCATTATTTAATAATGTAGTATTATTGTTGTTGTTGTTGTTGTTGTGTAAATTGTGAAATTCATTATTATTCTTTATTGTTGTTTGCAGTTCCCCAGTTCTGCCGTCGGTGTGCCGCACACTCCTCTAGCTACAGCGCCCTCTAGCGACACAGAAGACTCATCGCGTCCCTTCTCCAGACTGTTCTGAATCCCGCTGCCACAGGAAGCCCCTGCAGCGGCGGCCCATCGGTAGACGCTTGATGCCGTTCTGTAGCGCCACACTAGCTCACACAGGCAGAGGACTAGAGATGCCAAACCTCAATGTCTGTCCCATGTTTTCTGGCAGAGATCTATATTAATATAATTATAAATGTATGTATGTATGTATGTATGTAAGTAAGTGAAATGGGAAGTTTATATATATATATATATATATATATATATATATATATATATATATATATATATATATATATATATATATATATATATATATATATATATATAATATGTATAATATATATATATAATATGTATAATATAACGGAGAGCTTTGAAGCTGAACACATGAGACCAGCTCTGTTTTAGGCCCGTTTTTTTTTTTTTTCTGTTTTGAACAAACATTTCAGCTTTGCTTTCATAGTCCTTGTATAATTGTTATTTGGGGAAATCAAAGGCGTGTTTGTAAGTGAACTCTATGAAACTGCCTTTCGTCTCTTTTATGAAGCGCAGCATCTGCCGCTGACGAGGAGACGTTTCATTTCTTTGGTGATGTCTCAGCAGCTGATATACCGTAGCACAATTCCAGATCGATTGTAACCGGCAGAAATTTTTAATACGTCAGATGAACGTTGCGCGCAGATTATTTGTATATAATTTCATTATTGCTTCAGATCGTCAGTCGATGCTTTTACCTGACTAATCCAACTCCATACGCCTTAGTGTGTGTGTGTGTGTGTGTGAGTGTGAGAGACTGAGGTGTGTACTGACTCAAACATTTCTAGAAAAGTGCCTCATTATTGATCTTGCTGATCTTACCGCCCACAACCATTATATATACCCAAACTACAGCCACAAACCAACATGGCGTCCTTTAGTGTTTATACAAAGATCATTTCATATTGATTTCTTACCTCAAGTTATTATTAAAACGTGATTTTGCTATCAGACTGGGTCGTCAGAAAAGTGGCTTCTTATTGGAGGAGCCCTGACGCCAATCAAATTCACTGTCCAATAGGGAGATGCGGTTCAAATTTGGGGAGTAGATGATATGTAGTTGTAGATCAGGTAGAATTAGTTGCATTTATTTATTTTTTCTTGACTGAGTGAAAAACTAAATCTCAAGCATTAGTAAACAATCTTGCAAGGCACAAACTGGCTAAATATGTTCTTACTCAGTATTTTTGTCTCATTTACCAGTAAAAATATCTACAAATCCTTACATCAAGATACATTTACTTGAAAAGCAAAATTAAGATAAGTTTTCTCAAAGAATTGCTTAAAACAAGAATCAGTGGGGTAAATAAAAAAGGTTTTCCTTTGAATTGTTTTTTTTTTTTATTTTTTAACCCACTGACTGATATTTTTCTTTGTTTTAAGCATAAACCCGTTTAATTTTTATACATTTACTGTAAAATGTTTGAAATCATTTTGCATCTACAGTAAATAAAATGACTTAAAACATTAAGTCTGAAAAAATATATAAATATTATTTTATGCTTAAAATAAGAAAAAAACAATCTTTCAGTTCATTTTGTTTTCCCTTTAAATAATTTTTTTTTTTAGCCCACTAACTGATATTCTTGATTTAAGGATAATTTCACTTCATTTTGATCTATTTTTCAGAAAAGGTTTGCATTTTGCATCTACAGAATAAAATAAATAAAATGACTTAAGATGTTAGTTAGATATCAGTCTTGTTTTCTGAAAATAAATAAATAAATAAATAAAATAAATTAGTTGAGTTAAAGCTTAAAACGAGAAAAAATAAATCTGCCAGTGTGGTTAAAAAATGATCCCTTTGAAATAAAGGTATTTTTTAGCCCACTGCCAAATATTATTGTTTTAATTCACTTAATACTTTCACTTAAAGTAAAATGACTTGATTAAAACTAAGTTTATGCTTAAAACAAGAAAAAATATATCTGTCAGCGGAGTAAAAAAAAAATCTTGTTTTCCCTTTGAATTAAATAGATTTTTAAAAATATTTTCTGACCTTTTTTTAAAGCATAAATTCACTTAGTTTTGATAAATATTTCAGAAAATGTTTGCTGTTATTTTGCATCTCCAATAAATGTATGCTGATTTAAATTTGTTTTTTTTTAGATATTTATACTGGAAAACAAGACGGAAAAAAAAGCAGAGCAAGAAAATCATATTTTGCAAAACAAGAGCTTTTACATTTTTTGCTAATCATTTTCATTGGTCAAACTGTTCCCATGATAGACTGTTAAAGACACTGTAGAGGACGACAAGTAGAGCAGGCGCACATAGACGACATCTGAGTATTTACGATTTATAAAACGCCACACTCGTACAACTTAAACATTCCAGACACTCGCTGAACCTGAATGTACGAATCCACCGGAGTGAAAGCGTAAAGCTGAATGTGTTACTTTAACAAACATACACCTGATTTCCCCAGCGAGGTGACCGTTTGCTGATTGGAGGGTTTATCGTTGGAAACAGCCAATCGGGAGAGGCGTTCTGCTTGTGTGTGTGGCCGTCTAATACAGTCTAGTGTGTTATTAGTTGCATTTGCATTGAATGTAATGTCGTTGGGGTTCAGACGTTTCGTGTACATAACGCGTCACACTAATGGTGTCAGGACGAACATGTACTGTGAATAGAGGGCAGCACTGCAGCCCACTGTAGAGAGGAATAAAATGATTGACATCTTTCTGCACCTCTGACTCCTGTCCTTCATTTCTTTGTGCAATTAATGCTTGTTTGGATCCACATTCTGTTTTATTTAGGAGTTTTAAAAATTTCAAATGTGATTTTTCACATGCGACCTTAGTATGACTCACATATTGTTTAAAGTGAATATTTTTTATTTAAAATACATTTGCTTAATATTTGTAATACATATAAATGGTCATTGTTACAGTTTATTATTGACTACTTTGCTACTAACCAATGAAATGTTATGGGCGGAGCTATATGTGTAACCCCGCCCCGTTCTGCAGGGTACTTGTATAAAGCTGCAGATTTTAAAGGAGACATGAAAAAATCATATTTTTATTTTATCTTTTGACATATAAGAGGTCTTTGTACCATTAAAACTTGCAAATTTCATAGTGTAAAAGTTCTTCGTACTATAATAAAAAAAAAACATCTATTTAATCAAACTCCAAAAACAACTCGTTTGGATATTGTGGGATTCGTGACGTCAAACGGTAAATATATTTGCATATGACCCAGTCTAGAGCAAGACATCGATGAATACTTTTACAATAGTGTTACTGTTTTGAATTGCTCGAAACACCAGAAGCTGGGGACTGCTAGGGCCTGTTTTATAAAACAAATTTACCAAATAAGCCAGGCTTGTTTCAGTTAGACAACTCAGACTAACTGAAATAAACCTGGCTTATTTGGTAAACTTGTTTTATGAAACAGGCCCCTGGTCATATTTGTAAGTGCAACAAAAACATGCACAAAAACACTTTTCACAAACTTATTCCAGATGTTTTATTGAAAATGTAAGTGTCTGTATAACGTGTTCTTTTATTCATTTGCAGGGCTCATTTTGTTTGTTTTATGGAGGGTTTGGTTAAACAGGCTAGTAAGAGACTATTAACTACTACTTTTTCTTTTTATTATACAAATGTGTCATTAAAAATATCTGCAAATTTATCCGATCCGAGATTTTCAAAAACAACGGTAGACAGTGGTTTATGATTTCACTGATCTCTGAACTATTACAATTTCTGAATATTTCTAAACAGTTGTGATGTGATGACATTACCTTTATGTCATCACACATAAGCCCCGCCCACTTGCGGTCGCTTAACGGCTGACACCTGAGCGTTGTGTCCAAAGCAAATTTAACCCATTTAATTCAGTTATGTTTTGAGAATACCAAACACGCTTGAATCTGCGGACAGCAGGACAAACAGAAGAGGAAAATAACGTTCACTTTGATGCATTCAGTTTCAGCAGCTTGTTTGCGACTTTAGAAGGATTCCAGCATCAGGAACAGGTGGATGATTCATTATTAATGATTTCCAGATTACATGTTTGTTCGGACCATTTGACGGTAGATTGCAAACTGTAAGTAAACAATTTCATAATGTTCTGTCTGTAATCGATATGGTTATATATGGATGTTTTATAACACTTTGCCTATGCAATGACAATAATAACCTATAGCCTTAAAGGAGTCGCCCAATAAAAACTAAAAATAATTTTGAAAATAATTTTGACAAATATATGAAAAAAAAAACTATTAACAGTATAAGTGAACCTCAGATACGTTAAAGTAAAAATGCTAATTAAATTGTTTACTACATAAAATACTGTGTATAAATAACATTGGGCTTGATTTGCATAATCAACTATTTTAGCCAATTTATTAATGTCAAATGACAAAATGAGGACTAAATTTAAAGAAAGTCTCACTAAATTTAAAGGCAATTGTTGTTTAAAAAAAAAAAAAAAAACTTGCACACAATGCAAATGATACTCTATTCATGTTTATTTGTCCAGTTTAATGCTTTTAAAAGTTAATTAACAAAAATACTGACAATTTAAAAATATACTCATCTGATCAGTGGTTTAGCAGGAAATAAGCAAGACAAAGCAAGTTTAAAAGACACAAGATATGGCTTCATCAGCACTTTCTATGGTCAGAAAGTGAAAGGATTTGCTTTTGTCGTGAAAAGCTGAAGCACTTTACAGTCATGAATTCATATAGTGGCAACAGAAACACAAAGCAATCAGACTCATTTCTTTAATAACACGCATAATACAAATAGTGCAAACATCCACATTCACACTCAGATTCATAAACTCAAATGGAGTTTGTCACAGTGAGTTTGGCGTGATTAACTGAACACATGAATTAAATACATTCATTCAGAATCTGAAGATTCAAACTGCAAAATCCCCCATAAAACTCTGTTCTGAGCTCATGATTTAGTCTAGAAACTACCCGCCAGTGTGCAAAAACGCCCATTTTCTGGAGTTTTTAGCATTTTCACCATCTGATATAAACTTTGACTTGTTTTGACTTCAGTTTGTACCAGGTTTTGACAAATCTTGAGCAAGTAACAGTTTTGGCTTTTAGTGTAAGACTAAACGGACACAGATTGAGTGAAATGAGCAGCATCTCGCTCATTTACTCGTGTAGTTGCCTTACAAAAATGAGGCACAATGCAAACGGCAAGCATTAGTATTTCCCAGCTGCTTCACAGAAGAGAACTCCTCCAGACATCTGTCACTTCAGCAGGCCGTGTCTTCAGACACCCTGAGAATAAACACGAGAAACCACACAGACTCCGTTTCCCAAAGTTCTCTGTGCTTCAGGAAGCTTCATTTGGCTGCAGTTCAGTCTCTCTAAGATTGGCTTTTGACCTGTTTGAGAGAGTTAAAAACTTTAGAATCAAAACAAAACAATATAAATGTAAAAATCATACTGCAATATATTAATAAATATATTAATGTTATAAATGTAATAATATTTTTAACATTACTAGACAATTTGGAAAGAAACAACGGGTCAAATAATATATGTAATTTTTTATATATATATATATATATATATATATATATATATATATATATATATATATATATATATATATATATATGTGTGTGTATTCTATAATGTGTACATGAAGCTTTTAGGAACAAAATGTTTAATATATTAATGAATATTTTAATTATTATGTAATTATAATTTTTATTTTACACACATACATATATATATATATATATATATAATTAAGGAACTTGGAAAGAATGTTAAATGTAAATTATATTCAATACTATCTAATTAATAATAACAATGAATTAACAACAAATTTGTGTGTGTGTTATATATATATATATATATATATATATATATATATATATATATATATATATATAGTACATATTTTTTCTATGTATATTTATGTTATTTAAAAACAGATGATTTGTTTTCGATGAGTGACTGCTAATTTAAAAAACAATTTATATTCATGATGTATAAAATATTAAAATAATAAAATTATTTTAAAAAGTCAATGTTATATATATTAATATAATCATATTGTAATATAAATATATGAATACTGTAAATTGAGTAATATTTGTAATATTAGGTAATTACAAAAGAAAATGTAAAATACAAAAATTTTTAAATATAAACATTAACAAATTGTCAATTGTAATAATATAATAATAGATAATATTTACATTAATTAAAAATAATTATTGTTTCCGAGAAGACTAATTGCTAATTAAAAATAAAACATTTATGGTAATAATATTATATAAAATATAAAATATATGGAGTATATATAAAAATATATAGAGTAAACAAAAAGAATTAAATATAAAAAATATTTAAAAAATTAAATTAAGTCATTTGTGTTTATAGAAAGGAAAGATTTTTGTATGCTTAAGTCACTGCTCACATTATCAGTGCAGAGGTGTTGTACCTGTTGTGAGTCATGTGACTCTTGACGAGGTGTCCGGCGGCGAGAGCGGACATCAGAGAGAGCTCTCCTGCCAGAACCGTGGCACAGATGATCCGCGCCAGAGTCCGCGAGTTCTCACCGGGACACTGAACACTGGAGCCATGAACTCCCAACATCTGATCAACACACAGAGCAGAGCGTTTAACTCATTCACTGCCTTACTGACGCTCATGTTGGTCGAGTGTGTGTGTGTGTGTGTGTGTGTGTGTGTGTGTGTGTTACCTGTAAACAGGCGTGTTGTGCGGGCAGCCCTGTTCCTCCTCCCACAGTCCCCAGCTCTAATGAAGGCATGGTGCAGGTCACATACAGATCCTCTCCATCCGTCCCGACACACTCCATCAGAGTAATACAGTTACTGCTGCTTACTGTCTGCGCCGGATCCTACACACACATCACATGGAGGACAATTTTACAATATGTGACCCTGGAGCACAAAAGCAGTCATAAGTAGCACAGGTATATTTGTAGCAATAGCCAAAAATACATTGTATGGGTCAAAATTATCCATTTTTCTTTTATGCCAAAAATCATTAGGATATTAAGTAAAGATCATGTTCCATGAAGATATTTTGTAAATTTCCTACCGTAAATATATCAAAACTTAATTTTTGATTAGTAATATGCATAGCTAAGAACTTCATTTGGACAACTTTAAAGGTGATTTTCTCAGTATTTTGATTTTTTTTTGCACCCTCAGATTCCAGATTTTCAAATAGTTGTATCTCAGCCAAATATTGTCCTATCCTAACAAACCATACATCAATGGAAAGATTATTTATTCAGCTTTCAGATGATAAATCTCATAAATCAAAAAATTAACCCTTATGGCTGGTTTTGTGGTCCAGGGTCACAATTAATTTATAATTTATAAACATATACACATAAAAATTATATAGTAAATTTAAAGTTATATTAATTAAACTGAACGATCTTGTGGGTTTTTTTTGTCATTATCATTAGTTTTTGGGGTTTTTGGATTATGTTGATATAGCTTTTATTAATTTTTATTTATTTAGTTTTAGTCGTTTTAGTACTTAACTAAAAATGAGAAACGTTGAAGATGAAATAAGGTTTTTTTTTTGTTTTTTATTTCAGTTAACGTTTACTTTATTTCTAGTAACATAAGTTATTATGGTTTCAGTTTTAGTTAAGTATAATAACCAAAACTGAAAGTCAAAACCAAAATAATGTTTGACCAGACTTAATTTTATCCATGGAATTATGAGTTTATGAATTATAAGAAGATAATAAAGTAAATAATACTAGATACATTCGATTAATATAATTTTTCTGTTCCTTTCTTCTTTAGAATAGCACAATATGATCAGTCATATGTGTGTTAATAAAGCAGACTCAGTCTAGCGGTCATGTTGTCGGCTGTAGGTCTCACGCACCTGTCCGCAGGCGATGTAAATGGCCGTTACGATGTTTGCCGCATGAGCGTTGAAACCCCCGATGCTTCCAGCCATCGCTGAACCCACCAGATTCTTACTGATGTTCAGCTCCACCAGAGCCGCTGTGCTGCTCTTCAACACCTGCAAACAAAACCACACAAGAGCAGTACGTTCAACTGAGGTTAAAGTTGGATTTTAATTTGTATTTCATGCATTGAACTGATTTAGAAGGATACATCTGTGCACTTATACGTAAAACATTTTGGGATTTTTGGCTTTCTGATGCCCCCTAGTGGAACAGTAACTATCTTTCCCTTAGCACACTGAGATCTTAAACCAGTCTGACCTCTTTGACGACTCGTGCCGGTATGACAGCTTCACACACGGTGGACTTTCCTCTTCCGTTGATCCAGTTGACAGCGGCGGGTTTTTTATCAGTGCAGTAGTTCCCACTGACGGCTAGCAGACGCATATCAGGATAACGCTCCTGAAGTCTGCTCAGAGCCTGCTCTGTTCCCTACAGACAGACACAAGACACTGTAACTGTATACCTTCATGTCACTCAAACATAAGCAGTTATTATCATTTCCTTATGTAATAATTGAACAATAAAATAAACATAATTGAATAATATCTGTAAAATTATTACACATTTAGGAAATAAGAAAAAATATGTACTATTTTCATATATATATATATATATATATATATATATATATATATATATATATATATATACACATACATACAATATTTGTATAATTATTATCTTGTTTGATATGAGACTAAACAGAAAGAAAAAAGTAATTTATGGCCAATATTATATATTACTTAAGAAAAATAAATTGAAAGCTGTCATTCGATTGTGTTCATAGAAATAAGTTTTCCTATGATTGTGTCACTGTCCTCATTTTGGTAAAGATATGTATTTTAATATAATGGCACATTTAAAATAGAGCAGGAACATCTATTAAAGTCAGTACTGGAGTAAAGGTCAGATGCTCTGTGACTCATAAATCTGCTGTAATATGAGAGACATTCATGCTCTCACACACCTTTGACAGCATGTTCATGCCCATGGCGTCTCCGGTCTGAGACTGGAAGCGGATGTACAGGTTCCTCCCGGCCAAACTGACCTGCAGCCGGTCCAGACGAGCAAACCTGAAATACACATGGATCTATTTCAGAGCTGAGGTTAACCTGAGTACTGGAAACTATTACACAGCAGTGCTATATGAGGTTTCTTCTGTACGTGACCTCTGCCCTCTGACCTGCTGGTGTGATCAAAGGCCTGTTTGGTGGCATTGAACCCCTCTGGACTCTCCAGCCAGCCCTTGACCTCCGCCGCTCGACACGCTGATGGCATCTGAACCACCGGCCCTCGAGTCATTCCATCCGCCAGAACACGACTGCTCACGCCACCCGACAACTACAGACACCAGAGAAACAGCGCTTAGTGAGGAGACAGAGACACTGAACATAAGAGAAAGAAAGAACAAACCATGAAAAAGAATAAATGTGCATAAGCAAAAAAGAATGAATCAAAAAAAGAGGAAAAACTATGAAAAGGAAGAAAAAATACAATAAAAGAAACAATAAATGGAAGAACAATTTAATAAACAATAAACAAAAATAATTATAAAAACAAATTAACAAAATCAAAACAAAAAACAAATTAACTAAAGAATTAATAAAGTGGAGGAAAGAACAAGTGAGTAAATGAAAAAAATAGCAGAAATAATGAACAAAAGATCAAACAAAAGAAAAAGGACAAAAAATAAACAAAATGTACAAAATAAAAAACTACAAAAGAAATGAGAAAAAAAAACAATGAAAGAATAAATGAACAAATGAAGGAAAAGAAACAACAATTGGAAGAATAAACAAACAAATTGATTAACATCAGAAACTAAAATGAATAATGGATGATAAAACAAATTAATAACAACAGAAACCAAAACAGAACAAATGAATAAATGAAGGAATAAATCAACAAAAAAAGGAAAGAAAAATGAGAGTAAACGACAGAATAAAATAAAGGACAGAAGATCAGTCTAAAAAAAAGAACAAGCAAAATAAAGAAACGTGGAAAAAAAAGTGGCAAAGAAAATGTAAAAAATGAACAGATCAAAAGATAGAAAAGAGGAAAAACATCAATGAATGAATAAGTGTACAAATGGAAGGAAAGAAACAAACAATAAATGAAAAATGGAAGAACAAACAAACAAATCATAGACCAAAATGAAAAATAAATGAATGATCAAATGAACAAATAAACAACAGAAATCAAAGCAAAAGAATGAATGAACAAAAGAATTAATAAAGCAACAAAAGGAGGAACAAACAAGAGAAGCAATGACAGAAAAAGTAATTAAAAGCAGAAAAAATTAACAAAAAACAAGCAAACAAGAAAAAGATATAGAGTATTAGTGAAAGAAAAAAAGAAAATAAATAAAAGTTACTTCCTTTTTTATTTCTTTTGTTTATTTCTCCTTTCGCTGCTTTTTTTTATAAAATAACCACATGACTCACTGTTACGGCTCTGCATCCTCGATTAGTGCTGGCCACTAAACAGCCTTCTGTTGTTGCCATGGGGACGTGGAATTCTTTCCCGTCCAATAGGAGTGGTCCAGCCACACCCACAGGCACAGGTACATAGCCAATCACATTCTCACAGTTAGTGCCAATCACCTGAGAACGAGGAAACAACATTAAACATCCATTCAGCTATGACGTCATCACATGTGACCCTGGACCTCCAGAGCAGCACCTTAGAGTAATCATAGTGTCTGTAGGGCAGGTTCTCCAGCGCAGACGCGTTCGGGAGTTTGGTGGACAGCATTTCTCTGCGTATGGCCACGCCTCTCTCTGGACTCTCCATCACTGCTTCCAAACGGTATCCCAGAATGCCCCTGCACTCCACTAATGCCATCACCTCAGCATTAGTCAGGCAACGAGCGCCTCTCTGAAAGAACAGAAAGAGATCATGTAAGGCACATGAAGTTTGGTTAATTACTGATTAATAACTTCAGGGTCTTTAAGAATCACAAGAAACTTGTCGATCGAAAGAAAGAAAGAAAGAAAGAAAGAAAAACAAAAAAGAAAGAGAAAGAACAACAAAAAAAGAATAAATCATCTAAAGAAAATGGAAGAAAAGAAAAATAAGGAAGAACAAATGGAAGAACAAATAAACAAATTAACAAACAGAAACCAAAACAAATAATGAATAAAACAAACAAATTAATAAACAAATCAAAACAAACAACAAATTAACAAAAGAAAAAAAAAAAAACAAGAGAAGAACAACAGACAAAAGCAGATATAATAAACCAAAACAAAAAAAGAAAACATGAAAAAAATGAATGTAATAAAAAAAAAATAGAAAAAAAAGACAAAGATGAAAAACAACAAATGAACAAATAGAAGGAAAGAAACAAAATAAAAAGTTACAAATCGAAGTACAAACAAACAAATTCATAAAGATCAAAAAACCAAAGCAAAGAACGAATAAACAAAAGAACAGGGGAAAAAAACTGAAATAGTGAAAAAAAAAAGATCAGAAAATGAAAGAAATAACAAATGAATGAAAGTTAGTTAAACAAGGAATGAATGTCCAAAAGAAAATATCAAAACAAAAATTAATCCTTAAATGCAATAGATGAAGAACAATTGCACGGAATCAAAAGACAAACAATGAAAGAAAAAACAAATGGAAGAACAAATACGTTAATAAATGTGAGAAAACAAAACAAACACTGAATAAATCAAATGAACAAGTGGAGAGAAAAAGAGCTGACACAAAGCATAGGAAAGATCTGTTAACATGCATGTGACTGATTGATGAATTACTTTAGGGTCTTTCAGTATCATCAGACATTCGTCCACAGGGCGGCGCTGGTGAGACAGGAGTGCATCGTTTTTTTCCTCCCTATGGTCTCCATCTGACAGATCAGACGGCTCTCGTTCACTTTTATTCGTAGGGATCCCCATCAGGGCTTTGGGCGGGGCCGAATCCCTCTGACAGCGCTCCTCTCCTCCTCTCCTATTGGTCAGGGAGCAGTTGGGCGTGGCCACATGAGATTTGATTGATAGGGAGGATTCCGTTTCAGCCTGCTCGAAAAACACGTACTTGGCTGCCAATAACAGAGCGAGAGAGAGCGTGATGACCTGCTCCAGATCCACACTGAGAGAAAGAAAGAGATTATTACAAATCATTGAATAAATAGAGGAGTTTTCATCCACAACAGTGTCATGTTTCTCAGTTTGTACCTGGACATGGTTCTGTCAGACTCCATGTTTGGTGTGGGCAGAACCACATCTGAACTGCTCATGTTATGCGTCGGAGATTCAGTCACGAGTCGACTGTGAGCGTGAACCAGCGCCAGACCCAAAGACTGAAATGAAACAAAACAGAACAGTCAAAAAGACATCAGTAAGGGGCCATTCACACAGAACGCATTTTTCCATTCCAATGCGCTACTTTTCCATTGTTTTTCTATGTAAACACACGCTTTACGGACGTGCATGACCGTTACGCTCACGTCTCGCGTCTTTTGCAGCGCCTTGCGCAGGAGCACCGCATTTTTAAGATGCCGTGTCAAGTTAAAAGAATTTCAACTTTTACACGTAGCGCCGCTCATCAATGTCAGTTCCAAAGCAGTGGACCAATCAGAATAACTCGGAGGCGGGGCAAGCGTTGCGAGCTTCTGTTTACAGTAGCAAGTTGGCATGACAACTGCTTTATTTGACAGCAACATGGCGGATGAGGCGCTCTACGCTGCGCTTTTTTAAAAACCATTCCTGAGCGCTGCGTCTCGCATTTTTAGACGCAAAGACGCGTTCTGTGTGAATGGCCCCTAAGGCTTCATTTATTTGATTTAAAAAACAGTAAAAACTGTCATACTGTGAATATTTTTTGTCATTTAAAATAACTTTTTTTATGTGAATATACAGGTGCATCTCAATGAATTAGAATGTCGTGGAAAAGTTCATTTATTTCACTAACTCAACTCAAATTGTGAAACTTGTGTATTAAATAAATGCAATGCACACAGACTGAAATAGTTTAAGTCTTTGGTTCTTTTAATTGTGATGATTTTGGATCACATTTAACAAAACCCACCAATTCACTCAATCTCAACAAATTAGAATATGGTGACATGCCAATCAGTTAATCAACTCAAAACACCTGCAAAGGTTTCCTGAACCTTCAAAATGGTTACACAATTGCCTATACAATCATGGGGAAGACTGCTGATCTGACAGTTGTCCAGAAGACAATCACTGACACCCTCCACAAAGAGAGTAAGTCACAGAAGGTCATTACTGAATGGTTGGCTGTTCACAGAGGGCTGTATCAAAGCATAGTAAGTGAAAAGTTGACTGGAAGGAAGAAATGGGGTAGGAAAAGGTGCACGAGCAACAGGGGTGACCACAAGCTTGAGAATACTGTCAAACAAAGCTGATTCAAACACTTGGGAGAGCTTCACAAGGAGTGGACTGAAGCTGGAGTCAGTGATCAAGAGTCACCACGCTCAGACGTCTTCAGGAAAAGGGCTACCAAGCCACTTCTGAAACAGAAACAATGTCAGAAGCATCTTACCTGGGCTAAGGAGAAAAAAACTGGAGTTGCTCAGTGATCCAAAGTCCTCTTTTCAGATAAAAGTAAATTTTGCATTTCATTTGGAAATCAAGGTCCCAGAGTCTGGAGGAAGACTGGAGAGGCACAGAATCCAAGCTGCTTGAAGCCCAGTGTGAAGTTTCCACAGTCAGTGATGAATTGGGCTGCCATTTCATCTGCTGGTGTTGGTCTATTGTGTTTTCTGAAGTCCACAGTCAACGCAGCCATCTACCAGGACATTTTAGAGCACTTCATGCTTCCTTCTGGTGACAAGCTTCATGGAGATGCTGATTTCATTTTCCAGCAGGACTTGGCACCTGCCCACACTGCCAAAAACACCAAAAGTTGGTTAAATGACCATGGTGTTGGTCATTTAACCTTGATTGGCTAGCAAACTCACCAGACCTGAACCTCATAGAGAATCTACGAGGTATTGTCAAGAGGAAGATGAGAGACACCAGACCCAACAATGCAGATGAGCTGAAGGCCACTGTCAAAGAAACCTGGGCTTCCATACCACCTCAGCAGTGCCACAAACTGATCACCTCCATGCCACGCCGAATTGAGGCAGTAATTAAAGCAAAAGGAGCCCCTATCAAGTATTGAGTACATATACAGTAAATGAACATACTTTCCAGAAGGCCAACAATTCACTAAAAATTTTTTTTATTGGTCTTATGAAGTATTCTAATTTGTTGAGATAGTGAATTGGTGGGTTTTTGTTAAATGTGAGCCAAAATCATCACAATTAAAAGAACCAAAGACTTAAACTACTTCAGTCTGTGTGCACTGAATTTATTTAATTCACGAGTTTCACAATTTGAGTTGAGTTAGTGAAATAAATGAACTTTTCCACGACATTCTAATTCATTGAGATCCACCTGTATGTTAAAATGTAATTTATTCCTGTGATCAAAGCTGAATTTTCAGAATCCTTACTCCAGTCTTCAGTGTCACATGATCCTTCAGAAATCATTCTAATATGCTGATTTGCTGCTCAAGAAACATTTCTGATTATTATCCATGTTGAAAATAGCTATGCTGCTTCGTATTTTTGTGGAAACTGATCAGGATTCTTTGATGAATAGAAAGTTCGAAAGAACAGAATTTATTTGAAACTGATTTTTTTTTACATTATAAATGTCTTTACATGTCTCTTTTGATTCATTTAATGAGTCCTTGATGTATAAAAGCATTAATTAAAAAATGTACGGACCCCAAATGTTTGAACAGTAGTGTATTACATTATTGTAAACCTGATGTTTCCTAAACTCACCATGATCATTTTGACTTTCTGAGTGACAGGATTTGGTTTGTTTCCCTCTTCTTCCTCCAGAACACGAGCGAAATGGCTGAGCTGCCAGATGGGCCGACCCTCACGACTCTCACGGGACAGCTGGACCAGACAGGGGTGAGTGACTGGGTTTATATGTTACACAGAATATCTTACAAACACTACAAACACACTGACCTCTAACACCAGCGACACACAGGCGGGGAAGAAGGTCATGAAAACAAAGTAATTAGCCAGAACCGACATGCAGCCGAAACAGCACATGATCTCCAGCTGACGCACACCTGAAATCAGACAGGAAGTTATTATGAGAGTTGTTTAAATTGGATGTTTAAAGCAAGATCTGGATCACAATTTAGTCACAAAAACCCTTTTATCCAAACTATGGAAAAACCCTCCTTATATTTGTCAACTACTTTGGAGGAAAAATAAAAAGTAAAGAGAGAAATCAAGAGATAATGAGACACAACTTTAACTTACCAGACATTGTGCCCACACCGATGACCAGACACTCCACGACTGCGTCCAGGGTGAATGTGGGTCCCAAGATGGCCATGCCTTTAGCGATATTCTCTCTGACCTCCTCCTGTGAATCACATGACCCATCAATATTTGCATTTATATTACATACACTGTTATTTTAGTATCAAGATACTGTTAGTGTTTACACTAATATTTTGAATATATTTTTTTATTTGTATATTCTCATTATCATTTTAATTTTAAAGTAATCTTGTTGTGATTTTGTATTTTTTATATGTTCATATATTAATAAAAAATATATATATATTTTTTTATTTGAGTTTTAATTATTTGGGTACATCAGGTTATACTAAATCAAGTTAAGAAATAAGTTTTTTTTATTAAATATTTGATATTTCAAGTAACATTTTTTAATGGTTTAAGGTTTAATAAACTATAATAACACTGATTACAACACATAGTAACAAACAGCAATATCCACTTGAATACTTTTTTTGAATGTGTATATTTTTGTTCATTTTGTATAACGTTCACTTCAATGATGATGCAAACAAACCAATGATTTGCATTATAAATACTGAAACTATTTATTTAAGAGGACCACTTTTCATTTAAATGATCACTAATCAGAAATCATTTAAATTCAACTGTAAACAGTCTGGAAGGATTGAGGAACAAAAATATTTATGATTCTGTTTAATTTTATATTACAAGCAAAATCATATTTTTGTACCTGTGAGTTTGAGCTGAGAGCGAACTTGGCCAGTGTGCAGGCTTTAGACAGATCGATTAACAACAGGAAGAACGGCAGCGCCTCACTAGAGGAACATGAGGAGACATTTTAGAAACAAACTCAAGACACAGAGGACATGAATATGAGAGACAGATGAGATTCATACTTCAGTCCTGTAAGCTCTTTGCCCAGAAACTGAACAACCACAGTGCTGAACACAAAGCTGGAGAAGATGGTGAACAGACCAGCAATACCTGGACATAAAACACAATAAATACTTTTTTATAATAAGAACGGTTAAGATGAGAGGCAAAATTGTACATTTAAATTCAACACAATATTGAAATTCATGTTCCTTGTACTTAACTGTGAACAATTAATCAATGCATTGTTTATTCTAAAGAAAAATGTGTTGGTCTTCATAATATTTCATCAAGTATTGTATTTTTCAAACATCTGTAATATAGAAACACATTTCACCATTTTATCAAGTTATCAATTTTAAGTTGTCAAACATTTTTTCCTCCTTAAATATGCTGTTTCACTCAGAAATATATCACATTACAAAAGTAAATCCGTTTCAGAGAAAGAAACTCACCCAGTATGTATTTTGAGCCGAGCTGACGGAGGTTTTTGAACTGGAAGTAGATGTAAATGATGGCTACACATCTTGTAATGGTTAAAATGGTCATGTCGCCGCTTAGAATTTTCTAAAAATGTGCAACCAAAAAAAATTCCAAGTTAATATTCGTTTTTATGTAATATAATATAAAATATACGTAATGTACAAAAATGCAATAATGTATAAAAATGTTTCCGTAAAAATCATAATTCCCAACCATATAGTTTACAGCAAACACTACAACCTAAGCTAGACTTCAGTAGGTAATAAAACAGTTCAAACAGGAACCAAGCCAAAAACCTTGTGTGTAAATATATAAAGAGAGATCTACAAAACATTTTAATGATTTTATAATCTGAAATGTGATCAGTGTACCTCCTGTAGTTTGGGACACTGATGGTTCCAGCCGCAGATCTGGTCATTGGTAGCGAAAGCGTTCATGGACATCAGACACATGGTCACAGCAACCGTTCCCAAGATCACCTCCCACGGATGAGAGGCGACGAACAGGCCATGGAGCCTGAAGAGACGCGACAGCATCATCACGGCTTCAGTGGGACACCTGTCAATAGAACACCACAAACTGATCAAAACTGAGTTCAGCTACTCATCCATGTGTTACTGCAAGCATTTTGAATCAAACCTAGAAATTTTACTCTTCTTTCACAATTCCCACCATGTGGAAAACAACAAAATCCTCAAAAATATGAGACAATTTTAATCAAAACAGTGATAGATACTTTATAATATTATTCAAGCTACTAATATTATTCAGTAAATCAGTAATATACCATTTTTTCCACTTGCTTTTCTTTGCTCTTTTCTCATATTCTTATTTCAGTTAGTAATTATTTTGCACTCTTTATGAACTTTTTCATGTGCTAACTTTTAATGGATTTAAACATTTCATGTCATCTCGAGAAGATCTTACTGGAATTAAACTTATGTCAAAACTTGGCATAAACATAAAGCACATCCATCGGTAAAATAATGAAAGCTAACTTTCATTGCTTAAAAAAAAAGAGAGACAAGCTCTGAGGCTGGTTCACTAGCATTAGCATGATCACATTTATAATCATTTGAGCTGTAATAATGACCGGGGAGATCGTCAACATTATCATATTACCTTTGTAACACATTAAAGAAAACGAAAAGCTATAAGTTAGTCACTCAAAAAGGGATGAACTGACAGCATGCTAAGCTAATTTAGCATAGGCTAAAGGAGTCACAGCTGTCATTGAGCCTCATATTCAACAATAACACTGACAAATGTCAACATAACTTATTTTATCGTCTGAAGTGAGAGATTTAAGAATGAAGTTAAAGATGGAAGTGGTAATTTGGGTAATATTCTAACATACCTTCATCTGTTCTCCTCCGATCAGTGTCCGTGTTACACGGTGACTGTTACTGACGTAATCCGCCCTCGACGGGCTCGCGCACGATCCTCCCTGAGGCACCGCCCACTAACGTGACGTCATGAGCTAGGTCAAGTAAAATAACAAAGAAGCTATTTTGCAAACCACTACTTCTAAAATCTGAAGTTCAGCAATACCTAAAATCTATATATAATTTCATAAACAAGAAAACTGTATAAGTGTATTAATGTATGCGAACATTTCCATGTTTCTATCTAGCAAGTTGTGTTTTTTAAAGTTCTTTATTTGTTGTTTTAATTTATTTCATTGTAATTTTGCATTTTTTTCTTGTCTTCTCCACCTGGCTACATGATTCAATATAAATAAATAAACAAAAATGTAGCTAGGCTATTTTGCACATTGCGCAGTTTATTGGTTGCTCAATTCTTAAATTTATTTAATCGAGTTTGACTTGGAGCAATGAAAAAGAAGATCAAATTGTTTTTCTTCATGTAGTATTTTTAATGATGGATTCTTAAAATTAAGAAGAATTAAGGTGTGCCAGAACACAGGTAAGAACAGTCTGTCGACTTTCACTTTCGAAAGTTGATATTTTATTGCTTCATTTCATGTGTTGTTCATTCTCTGCAGTATGGCGAGGAGACGAAGAGGTCAGTAAATTCAGCTTTCTAGACTATTTACTCTCACTTTTGATCTTGCTTTGAGAAAGTGTCCTGCAGTGAATTCTACTAGTGAATTATGATTAATGCAAATATGACATTAAATAACAAAACTTGGTTATTTCGTATTTGACAGGTCGCAGAGACCAGACTGAAATGAGTAAGTTGAAAATTCCCATTCAAATAATTGGCAAATAACTTTACTTAACCATTATGTATGCACGTATGCAATGCATTTATTTATCAAACCTTTTTAGTGTCTACAAAGTGCCATGTTTTAAATATTTGTAAGAACTATTTATTCTATACTATAACAAAATATATAATAAAAAATACAAATATAATATGAAACTGATAAGAAACAATTGAATGTGAAAATGTGTAGCATACACATAATCAAACTTAACTGAGGTATCCCTGGAATGTTACTTAATGAGAAACATTTACGGATAGAAATCAATGCATTAATTATAGTGTACAAATTAATGGACAAATTCAGCTGTTGTCACATTATCTTATTTTCTTATTACAGGTCCTCTCTTGAACGATGATGGTAAGTTGCCTAATTTGGAGGTATATTTTGAGAATTGATTTAAGATCTTAATTTTTTTCCAAGTAGCATTTTAGAGTAGTATTCCCTCCATACTAATTTCAAACAAGAAAAGATACATTCCAAAATATTGTTTGCACAGTCTGACAAAATAGCAAATGTGAAGCTAGTGAAGAGAAAATATATAATAAAATTCAGTATAATTCATACATAATTCAGAGTATAAACGCAATTCAAATGCTGTGCACAAGACTCTGGTCTACAAAAGCCACATGCACCTCTAATAAAGGATAGATGTCTATTTTTTTTTTTCATGCAGTTTTGTTTTGTTTTTATACTCTGTTTAACAAATGAAATATTGATAGATGAAGCCGGATGGTCCGCAGGATCCAATGTACAGCTGAGATTTATGGTACTTGGAGGTGATGATGCTCTAATGGATGAAGCATGTGCCACAATCCTGGGAGAAACAGAGAGAAGGGATACATTTAAATTTGGACACTTGATGCCCAGGAAGGTTGAAGTTTGTGGACGACAGGTTTCTGTGTTAAAAACCCCATTCTATTGGCTGGAACACTTGAAATCATACTTATTTTTCAGCAATGGAGTCAAATCTCTGAAAAATGATCTGCAGTTCTTTGAATCAGTGTTGTTTCCAGGACCTCATGCCTTTCTGTTAGTACATAGAGATGTGAAAAACTCTGGCAGAGAGAATTACCTTTTACGTGCTCTCAGTGGTGTGTTTGGTGAGGAAGTCTTGGACTATTGCATGGTATTATTTATGGATAGTGCAAGGCACAATAATCCAAAAAAGAACTACTGTTTGAAGATGTGTGGAGGCAGATACCACATTTTACAGAACACTGACGAAAGTGTTAATCAATTATTTAAAAAAACAGAGACAATGACACGGATGAAAAGCAGCAATTTTTTCACAAATCATTTGGAGTGTTTCAGAAAAGCTGAAAATTATTTTGAAGTTGAGTATGAGAAAAAGGAGAATAAACTAAGGAGAGAATTGGCAGAACATAAAGAACTACGCAGTGAGTTGGATGCTCTCCAAAGCAGAGAAAACCAGACAAAGGAGGACTTCCAGAAGCTAAAAGAAGAGCTGGTCATTTATAAAGACAGAGAGAATCAGCTACACGATGAGTTGGATGCTCTCAAAAACAGAGAAAACCAGACAAAGGAGGACTTCCAGAAGCTAAAAGAAGAGCTGATAATTTACAAAGACAGAGAGAGACAGTTAAAAGACAACAAAGAGAAACTTCAGGGAGAAGTAGGACAGCTCAAGGACAGTGTAAACCAACTACAAAATAATCTGACTGAAGCAAAAGTAAAAGAAGCATTTCTGCTAACAAAATTACAATCAGAATGTAATATGATCCAGAGAGAGGAAGAAGTACAAGTCAAAGAAAAAGAGCTGCATGAGAAAGAGAGAGAACTGAACAGAAGAGTCAAGGAACTGTATGAAAGACTGCAAAATCTGGATGAAAGTCAGAAGCAGCTGGAGATCAGAGAGAGAGAACTGACACAGGGAGATGGGAGATCCTGTGAACATCATCAAACCACCGCAGATACTCACTCTGCTGGTGAGTATTTTTATTGTCTGTTATCTGAATTCTCACTGGACAGTCACTATAATTATATGAATTTTGAAATGGCCAAATTTAAATCACAAAAAGATGCTGAATATGCAGGAAAATGCTAGAGATTTTTTTTTCTTTTACTATGGTGTCAGGGGAGAAAAACAGACCTCTAGATGAATGTGAAGGAGAGCTAGAAAGCAGAGAACATTCTCAAGCTGCTGAATCACATGGGATCCATGAACCTGTAAGACGAAACAGCAAAGAATTCAAGCCACCTGACAGTAAGAACTGTATTTGAATTGTAATGTCACAACTACATTCAGTTAACCTTTCTTTCTAAATGCTGTAACATTAATAAAATATTGACCCTAAAATATTTCTTCTCCTTAGTGTCTGAAAGTGGACCACTACATACTCTGTGAATGGATTGTGATTGTCCTGAGGTGAGGTTTTTTAATTTAATTAAATTTTTTTCCAATTTCTTCTTAAAGAGAGATTTTCATTTGAACTCAAGAGTGAAAATTTGTCAATGTTGGATGCTTAATAAATTAGATTCATTTAGTTCATTATTTAGCTAATTACTAACATTTTAATGATTAATTATATATTTGTCCTCAGGGTGCAGAGATGGTGGATCAGGAACAGATTGTCAGACCCACACATAATATCTGTGTGTTTTTTTCTTAGGTTTGGACTATTGTTGTTATAATCTGTTCCTCAACCACCCTGTGCATTCACACTTCTGTATTCCTCAAATTGCTTTTAACATTTAACAGTTGTGTATATATTTAATTAAATATACAGAAAACATAAACTGATGCAAGCAGACTTAATGCCGCGTTCACACTGCACGATTTTAGCTCCGATTTTCACTCGCTGACAGGTTTTGCGAAATCGTCAACAAGTGCCCAAAGTCGGAGGCATTTACCACATTTTACAGAACACTGACGAAAGTGTTCATCAGTTATTTAAAAAAACAGAAGAAATGGCACAGAGCCAAAGCTATTTTTTCACAAAACATTTTAATGTTTAGAATGATTCCAAAGACAGAGTCAGTTAAAAGATGACATTGAGAAACTTCACAGACAACTGAAACAGCTCAAAGACAATGAAAAACAACTAGAAAACAAACTGACTGAAACAACCGTTAAAGAAGATTCTCTGCATGAGAGACAGAGATATCTGGATAAAAGAGAGAAGGAACTGGATGACAGAGAGATATTTCTGGAAGAAAGACTTAAGGAACTGGACAACAGAGAGAGAAAACTGACACAGAGAGATGCCTGATCTAGTGAACATCATCAGACCATAGCAGCTGGTGAGTATCTTCATCTGTTATCTGTACTTCTCACTGGACAGAAACTATCATTACTAATATACATTCTTTAATTCCTATCATTATATAATTATACCTGACTACCAGTTCAGTTATGAGGTGTTTACTCTTGCCCTGCCACATCACAGGTTCACCTGAATAGCCTTTGCTGTTTTTTTTTAACAGATCTTTTAATCTATGCAGCCAGGGATGCCAAAAAAGAATTCCAAATTCCAAAAGAATTCCATACAGAAGTGTGTGTTGACAAAAACCAAACATTAACATAACAAAGAACCTTAAACTCAGTTTTAGTTGTTTCTGAATAGAAACATTATTCTTAAAAGCTAGAAACCAGTTAATAAGTGGTTAATTCTGTTGCGATAATTTTTCATGAAATCAGAGAAGACAAAAAAAATTGAACTGAAAACTATTTTTTTTTCACTGTAAAAATAGCAATTCCTGCTGTCATGAAGAGATTCCAGGGTTGACAGTTTTGTTACCAGTGGTAAAAGGTGAAAAAATATACTTAAAACCTAACTGAAAATATGAATAGAACACATGTCCTGAACACAAATAATGAAAATAAAATAGTTTTGTAACTGTAAAATAAATTTTCAACACACAAAGTCTATTTTAGAAGAAATGCATAGTACCCATCTCTCTGCTTAACATAAATAAATGTCCATGAACACACCAAAGGAGTGTGTGAGGTTATCATGCAGTTCAAACTGTGTTGTTTTGATGCTCTTTAATGTTGTATGTGACAGTTTGCGGTTGCTGCTTCATTCAAATGGCATCACAGAACAGAGATGAATCAACTACCACGATCAATTCACAAGGTTACCAAAATAAATCAGAAATTAAAAGTAGGGTAGGTGTGACGATCACACCAGGTTCTCCTTAACTCATCAGATGGTCACACTCACCAGACTACTGATCCCAAATTACATTTCCCATCATCCTCCCTGGCACTAACAATGCACACCTGAAGCTGATCAACCTTCATCAGCAGCACTATAAGTAAAGCACCCCAGTCATTTTATGGGCTTGTCTGATGCGACAGACCTCTTACATCCTGCTTGATGTTCCTGTTTACCACGATTGCTACTCCAGTTATCTCGTTCAACTTTATCTCAGTTATCTTAAAGCCTGCAAGTACTCCAAGCTGTCTTCCAAGTGTCCCCTGTCTCAACTTGTTTCCCTTGTTTGTGTGCTCAACCAGATCTATAAGACGAAGACTCAAATTTATCCATAAATGTTTAGTCTCACCATCTATCTCAATATTTGTCATTTATCGATTGTGTTCCTGCTAAAACATCTAATTAACCAAACTGTTTAAGTTTACCTCATTTCGGTCTGTGTCTGTACATGACCGTAGGAAATGTTTTTCTTAAACACTTTTTGTTACAGCCTGCTGGTATAAACTTTCTTCATCTCATTAGATAAACTAATATAAACATATTACTGCTACATGTGGACACGTTAATGTTAATATTGCACGTCACTATATTGTTGTTTTGCACAAGTCAGTATTGCCACACGCACATACAGATGTACATAGTCTATATTCTATATACATAGTCTATTTCTACTCCTGCAACATAGCTGTACTTTATTATTCTTATTTTTATTTATGTGTATGTCTGTTTTTATTTTTTACATAATTTGCACTTGTCTTGGCATTCAGTGTGGACAGCAAAGAAAGAATTTCATTGTACATGGAAACTTGCTTTTCCTCACTGTGCACATGACAATAAACGCTTTGAAATCCTTGAATCCTAAGAGTGAAAAGGAAAAAAAGAGTATTTAGTTCAGCATCGACGTTTTGAAAATAAAATATTTTGTAGGCCAACTTATCAACGGTTCAGACTTGTTAGGGTAGCAGAGAATTAAGATCAGTGTAAGGCTGAGATACTTATTCAAACAATTATTTGATTAGATAATTTATATATTAATATAGCTTTAAAAAGTTGCTGTTTGTAGCTTCCATGCAATGACTGGGCTGAACATTTTGTGACATCTTAATTAAACTTGTGAACTGATTACATGAACTGACGTGGTGATTTATTTCAAATTCAGGCTGCATCTGCATAACAGAATTCTGTCACTAATAAACACATGAAACCACAAACTGCTGGTGAACACCTAAATTCTATTGATCTGTCAAACTTATATTTATTTGTATGCATAATATTGTTCTTTAGATTAAAGCATTTTAGATGTTCAGCAGCATTAATGAATTGCAATATTGTGTTGAGATGACAAGGAATGAGCAATTATAAATATATTTTCTAATTTCTTCATTTAATTTTTGTTAGCTTGTTTAGATAAAAATGTCTTGATTTTTGATTGTCTTGTTCTTCAAGAAGTTTAAAACTCAGAGTATTCATATTTTAAAAATATTTGTCTAATTGCAAAACACAATTGCCTTTTGAGCTACAGTACTTCAGTACATGTATTGTTTCTTAAAATGACAATATCAATATTAAATAGTTTTTGTAAGGTGCAAGTAGTGTGTTATTTTATGAGTAGCCCTTTCTTTCTTTCTTTCTTTCTTTCTTTCCTTTCAAATGACTTTTGTTCATTGGATCAGCAAAACTTTGCTAATCTATAATGTGACAATAATGTCATATAACAGTCAAATAATCCAGTAATGTAATTGTAGGTTGATTATAATATTGTAGTCAGAGTAGAGAGTGAAATATCTTTGATAAAAGCATCTACACAGTCTTAGAGCCTGGGAGGGTAAAGATCAAGTAATGTTATATGGTCTTACAGCATCATTTAGTGAAAGTAAGTAGCAGTATATTAAAACAGCAAATATTCTTACATCATTTACTCACCCTAAAGCCGTTCTGCTGAACATAAAAGGGAAAATTCTGTGTGACTGTGCTGTATAACTGCCAAATGCTGATGTGCAAAGCTTGTCGCATCATACCCAAAAATACTTGAGGCTGTAAAGGTGCTTCAGCCAAGTACAGAGTTAAGGGTTTGAATACTTATGCATTGTACTCATTTCAGTTTTTTAACAAATTTACGAAGTTGTGACAGTTCTGTTTTTGCTTTGTTTTTATGGTGTATGGAGTGTATATTGATGTGGGAAAAAAGTAATTTAAAGCAGTTTAACATAAGGCAGCAACACAACAAAACGTGAAAAATATTAAAGGTTATGAATACTTTCGCAAGGCACTGTATTTATATTAATAGTAATATATTTCACAATTTCTTCAAGTTAAACCTAAGTTTTGTTTGTGTGTGATATGACTCTAGTTTTTCTCAAATGAAACAGTCAAACATGTTGCCAGTTTAGCAATTTTTATGCTAGATTTAGCAACTTTTCAGACTACCCTAGCAACTTGTTTTTCAAAAAAAGCACCTAGCAATAAATTTAGCTATTTTTAAATATTAAATATTATTTGGCAACTTTTAGCAATTTTTGAAAAGTGACTCAAATTATAAAAAAGTCATGCATTCTTAACTACACAAAAAGAAGAAACTATTGAACAGCTAGCCATCCAATCAGCACATCAGCTGGTAGAGAATTGAGGAGAGGTGCCTAGCAGTACACACATCACATCACATGTGAATCAAGTTGCTAGTTGCTCTTGTTCAATAATAATTGTTCATTCATGATACACCTAGTTGTATAAATGAGAACTCACACACCAACAGATGCCAACACAACAATAAAACTAATCTGGAGAAGAGATCTCCAAAGAGAGCAAACAACACCACCCTGACCAAACTTCCTCTTTCTCCTCTCCCCTCTCACTCTTCTTCCCCTAAAGGAAGAATATCCATATGCCACATGTATATCTTGTGAATATATTGTTTTCCCCCTTCATGTTTGGTATCATTTTAGAGGTCTCTGTGCGATTGGTAAATTGGTCTCAATTTCACAGTAGTCACATGTATTATGAGAAAGATTGAAAACGTTTGTAGAATTGTGTTCTGCTGAGGAGGGGGTCTGTCAGGGTCTGTGGGAATGTTTATCTATCTCCAGCCAGGTGCAGCCCTGGAGCACAAGAACCAAAAACACCAAAAGGTCTTTTATGTTTTTACAACTGATTTGAAGATTCCTTTGTTTCTTAGGACAGGACATTGTACAGGACATAATGAAAGTAATTTAATGAAAGAAATGGACACTTTGAGGCAGTTGATGCTGGCCACTAAGTTAAAGAAAGACAAATACTATCAGGAGCAGAACCAGCAAGGGGCTTCAAGTGCTCAAGAAGATCTGCTGATTAAAGAATGTAGTGACACCACCTTAAAAAACATGTTTAGTAGTCGTTGGAAGTGACATCTTGGGAAGCCAGTGGTTGGGCATTGGCTGAAGATGCGGAGTTGTGGGCTGGTTGAAGTTTTGATGCGGGCACAGTCGAAGTTGGACTCGGAGACACAGCTTTGTGGCAAAACTTAACTCAGAACACAAAACTCTCAATGGAAAAGAAGAGAAGTTAAAGTAGAAGCCAGAAAGAAAAGTGAGGAGACTAGATGGCGTATCTCCTCATTGTTTTAGAGGAGCAGCTGGCATGTAAGCCAGAGCATGCTCAAAAAACGATGGCGAAAAGCGGCGGCTAAAAAGCATGGCTAAGAGTCAAAGGAATGGCAAAAAGCCTAATTTGATGGCGTCCTGAGTATATAAAGATGGCTGTTGGAAAATGGTGTCTTGACCAATTAGACTTTGTCTTAGCTTGGGGTGTTGCTATGTTTCTCCTCCCAATAGGCCTTCATAAATCAGCATGTTATCTTATCAGTCACATGATCCGAATTTTCCCGCTCTTGAAGAGTATAATTTGGATATTTCTATAACAAGAATATGACACATTATGTAGACGAAATACTTCCAAGGCACTCATGGGGTTAGATAAAAAGCCTTTAATGTGCTGGGCTTAAATCATTACAAATAGTTAGAAGTAGATCTACTTTTAAATATTTGTAATGATTTAAGCCCAGCACATTAAAGGCTTTTTATCTAACCCCGTGAGTGCCTTGGAAGTATTTCGTCTACATAATTTGATCTTTACCTCTACTATACCCAATGAGCACCAGGGGGTTTATAAAGACACCCGTGTAGCACTCTCTGCTTCTGTTTCCTAAGAATATGACACATTTGACAAAGAATTGGTTGGAAGAAACGTTTCAAGCAAGAAGATTCAAACACACACATACTAAACATGAATATGAACTCTTAAGCTATTAAATAGTTATTAAAAAGACATACTCAATGAGTGATTAGAACATTATAGACAAATGTGTGGGTTACATACATGCTATGAAGTTATGCAATGGACTGATATTTGTTTAGAAGTCCTTTTAAAATGATTTTAGATGCATCTACATATGTAAAAGACAAGTTCTGTGAAAGAGTTGGTTGGTTAGGCTTGCTTCAGACTGTCTGGCGCTAGGATCTGGTTTACAAACATCCTGTTGTCTTGGGCCTCTTTGTGGAATTTGGCTCCTCGTGTTTCAACGACGTTCTGATTGAATCTTAAATTGTCTGATTCGCTCTGATACGCTACAACACTAAATGTTCTTTACAGTAGAAAAAGCTTCTTTTTTAAAATGTAGGAGCTACAGAATGGTATTATACGAGATTCTAACATAAAGATACCTAAAATCACTTTAATGTTTTAACATGGAGTTACAAATTAAGCTGGGTTATCAACTCTGTGGCAAAATCCACGCTGAACAGTCGGTGTGAGAGAGCTACTGTAATACACAATTGCACAATAAATTGCATTCATCAGCCACCTAAATCATAAAAGCAATATTCTGTGATTGAGGTAATACAGCTTCATCCGAATAATGTGTTGCAATAATAAAGAAGATCTGCTTTAAACTTATGTTTGCAAAATTGTGTTTGCCCCCTAGTGACTGGAAGTGAACATGGACCTTTAGACACACTCTGAATGGACAGACTTCAACTGGAGGACTTTCAGTTTCCACTGATATCTCACTTCACTTCATCAATGTTCAACAGATGGCTCAAAATGTGACAGGTCACATATAAAAAATACATGCATGTGTGAAGCACAACAGACCATAAGCTGGAGGAAACAACAACTGTGGTTTCTGTGCAGCTGAACTGAATTAAGTGATGTTATCAGAGCAAAACATGCTTATGATGAAGAGGTCATGCTGAGATACTCATCTAAATCATCTACAGTATATTTCTGTATATACTGTATGTACATTTGGAAAAGTTTCATCATCTTTTTACATCATTGTATATGTGCAAACATTTAATAATATTTAAGTCTGCCATCAATGTTTCCATAGTGTTAAAGAGTCAAGGAGAATATTAATTACAAAAGTATTATAAATGCATCTGCTTTATGAGTAAATGTAAGAGGAAAAGATGTGTGTTCCTTAGGCAATTAAACAGCCTTCTTCAAAAGAGTAGTTACATTTACATTACATTTAATTACAATTACAAGTTGGTGAGTAGAATGAGGGGGAAAAAAATGATTGATAAATATCTGCTGTGATTTGTTGAGTGCTGTCTTTTTAGCTATATCCAATATATCCAAGATAGTAATGCTCATATTTAGCTTTTATGTTGTACAAGTGCTACTAAAAACCATTAAAGTGACAGGTAGGCCTAGATTCTATATAATATGACAATATATAGATTTGCATAGTGATAGTTAAGTTAATTACTTGTTAAGTTCAACACACTAGTTACAGTATATGACACAATGTTTATAGAGATCAGTATAATAACTGCATTATAAAGAATACGCATTTCATTCAAAATACTCTCATGAATTCTGGTCCTGGAAGGTTAAAAACTAGTGTTAAAAATATGCCATATTATATCAACACGACACAAAACAAAACTATACTACAAAAATCCAATGACATTGTCTTTAAATATTAAGTAAAGTTCTAACAGCACCATCTAGTTAAAAAAAAGTAGTATTACATGAACACACTGCATATTTAAAGGATTAGTTCACCCAAAAATTTAAGTTCTGTCATCATTTCCTCACCCTAATGTTGTTACAAACCTTAAGTTTCTTTTCTTCTGCAGATCACAAAGATATATTTTGAGAAATATTGTTTTGGCCTCAATGTTCTTTAAAATATATTTTGTTTCACAGAAGAAAGGTTTGGAATGGCATAAAGGTGTGTGACAATTACATTTTTATTTTTGGGTGAACTATCCTTTTAAATATGCAGCATGTTAATGTAATGTAAAATTTCACTAGATGGTGAAAATGAGTTGTATTACACAAAATATTTGCAAATAAAGGTACTTTTCATTACAACAAATAAATACATGAAAAGAATACACTTTCTAATTTTTCTCTTCTATTCTGCAGTTTCACTTCTCTAATTGTGCGCTATTCTGGATTATTCTTCAAATGTATTTTGGCACTGTTAAAATTGTTGGCTCCTTTAGGATAAATTACTTCTGTTTTTCCTCATTGCAAGACTGGTCAGTCTAGTAAACAGTTAAATGTCAAATGTAATGTTCTTGTTTTTGGTTTTCCATTTTATTTATATCTTTAGTTGCTTGCTAAACCTAAAGTGCACTTCCTCAACGGGATCAAATGACAGAGTCAAACAAACTTCAAGCCAAACATCTTCACCATTACTAAAATCACACATGCAGCAGTCATTCAGTTCATGGATACACCGTTTGTCATTCTGTCTTTTTTAAGAGGGAGAAACTCTTCATTCTTAACAGTAAATCTTAGTCATCGCATCAGTGTAATACATAGAACTTCCTTTTTTATTCTCATCGCATCTCTGAGAATCAGAC